>JASAMV010001782.1:0-40404 GCA_030248065.1 Rhynchonema sp. JSB1_4 | reverse complement strand
AACCATCGTGCGCAACCGAAGACTGCACAGTTACCGTCGTGAGGTTGAAAAGAAGAAACAGTTGCCTGGGTTTGCACGAAAGTTTCGATATCGGCTGGGTGTTGGTTCAAAAGAGTTCGCGCCGGGAATATGGTTCAATGTCTACTGTTCGGTATCAAACAGCTCAGAACACACTTACGTTTATTCCAGTGCCTAATGAAACATCAGCAAAGTGGTGCAAGCTAGTATCGTTCTTTTATGCCAGTCAGCCAGGGAACCATATTTCTTTTATGCCCCTTGGGGCATTTTTCTTTCTTGTTATTCAATCTTCAAAGTCACTTCACTTGTTGTATTTAGGTATACATTCAAGCGTTCTTTTGGGCTCTTTAAACTCATGCATAACGGCATATCCTTTTAGTACACGTTCTTCTTAAAACAAGAAACTACAAAATGCACCTGATTTCGAATCAAACGAAATTCAAATGTGACAAATTTGGCGCCAGACGGATAGCCAATGAGAATAAATGAGCTCGACGCTTCGTTCCGGAACGCCAACATTTTCGGATATTCGAAAATGATTGTAATTTGGCACATTGTATTGACAGCGGCTGCGACATTGCTCATTCGAGATGCTGGTTAGTGTGGATTTAATTTTCGGAAAAAAATGTTCATATTCTTCTTTTAAACTACATTATCACCAGTTTCCGGACAAATTCCCGCCTATAATTGCCTGTAGAGGATACGGTACCCTCGCAACCAGGGTTGTTTCAAAAAAAAGTGGTTAATTAAAAAAAATTTTTTTTTAAAAAAAATTTTTTTTTTTGAAACTCAGATTTTGCTTTTTTTTTAATAAAAAAAGTTGCCCAAAATGGGCTGAAATGTCCAAAAATAGCCTTTTTCGAGGCAAAAAATTGGCACTTTTTTTCTGTGGACGGGACAATTTTTCCAAAATCGCGCCTGCGGCGCCCTGTATTGCCCCCAAATTCGTACAGGGATGCGCGGGGCTGGTCTTTTACAGTGATGTGGCACCGATAATGTACTACTGCATGCTACTACACATGTATATATGCAGGTATGGTGCAAAACCGGGCGCGCAAAGTCGATCTGACACGCAAGATTTGGGCTGTAATCGATATTTTGATGGTCGTATATCAGATATTCGGCATTAGATGCATTAAAATACGTTGTACAGCATGCTACAATATATTAGAGTACCATCGTTAGTGAACATCAACCTCACAGTGGTCGCAGACCATAGAATCTGCACAATACTACCGGGTGTCACCGCACAAGTTGGGTCTCAGGCGAAAATTTTTCAATTTTTGAAAAATATGTTGTATCGATTTCATTTATCCTGAAACGTCGTTTGCAACACTTTTTCTAATAAAAAAAATTTTCGTCAAAAAAAAATCAAAAAAAAATTTTTTTTTTAAAAAAAAGCTCGTTAATAAAAAAAATTTTTTTTTCAACCCTGCTCGCAACTGACACAGACAAATAAGGGAAATCAGGTGTCTCATTGAATTCACTTAAACGCTTAAGAATAACAGATCTTGGCATGTAGCCTAAAATTAAATTCAGGCATCAGTGGCTTTACGCATGTGCTTAATGTTTGACGAATTCACGCTTGGTCGTGGAGCGACATTTAGCCGGATACGTCGGTAGCGCATTTATGGCGTGAATAATTAATGCACTTCGGTTAAACACGACGTTTAATTTCAAGGACGGCTTGGAAAAGTTTTGGATTGGGGTTCACCTTTTTCCAGAAAAGATTGCCATGCACAGATTTAGCACTCCTTTTTTAACTAGGTTCTGTTGATTGAGAGCCGATGGAAATTGCAGGAAATTCTGCATCTCAGATGTGCTGGGTGCGTTGCGATATTTATTCAGTGGCTTTCAAAAATGAATGGAAACTAAAGAGCACTGATTGCTGTGCAGCTGAACAAAACACAGGGTGCGAAGCCGGAAATGCACTTGCCTTCCTTGCATGCGCACAGCTGAAGCATTTCAGAGTCCACTTACTAATAACAGGTTTTTTGTAGCGGTCTCGTAAGTATAGTCACTGCATAAACTTCTGTTTATAAAGTCTCGAGTTTGAGGAGTTACAGTTTCTGAGATTTTGTTACTGCAGTAATATTTTTAGATCCAGCGGTTCCAAATATTACATGCGAAAGCATTTTTGACTTCCCTCAATAAATAAACGACAACAATTACTATGCTTAATCGTGTTCGTGTTGTAATAATGCACTTGACTTCCCACTTGGTGTCCTCAAAGCCTCCTGTATACGATAACTACTCTTCTCGGTCTACCGTGAGATCCTATGCAGCTGTGCCGCTGGTCATGGTTGACTGATGTTTCAATTAATGGGTACCGTATGCACACAATTGGTCCGTTATAAGTGGTTACACCCAATAATTGTCTACACTTAAAGACGGATACATAAGCTTTTTACCAGATTTCACGCCGCACTATAAGCCCTGAGGCTGAGGCATCGGAGAGTGTGAGCCAGATTGACCTCTTGTTTGTTTTTGTTTATGAGTTGAGATTTACTGTAGAATAGTCGACATACACTGGGAAACATGAGACAAGAAATTACACAACAGGAATTGGTTTCTTCGACTAAAATGAAGAAGTTAGTTTCATCAGACTTCCACCGGCTCTCACTGAAATTTTGTCCTTTGGTATGACATGACTTTCACGATGTTGAAGAATGGTCGAAAAGAATGCATTGAAGTGCTGAAATATGATAATAAACTGCTTCTGGCGTGGCGACAACGCATTAGTCCTCGGCGACTGTCTCTAAAATGCAAAGCGATATCTTCGGTTGGTGTTGGAGTCCGGCCAAAGCCTCAAATATCCGTGGTTACACGCCACACGCAAATGTACCACCAAGTCATCAGAGGTCTTCAAGCATGGCTTTGAACTACTCCTGCACGGGGTACCCAAACGGAAATCTGCGGGAGCAAGCAAAGGGATGCGCTGCTTGATTATCATAATTCCTACGTTTGCCCGAATACTGCTGCCTGCCTTTCACTTGATCCCTACAAATCATATTACGTAATATTTTAGAGCCCCGTTCCCCTCTACGTACGCGTTGGGCTCATTATGGCCCTCGCATACCCACGGACATGTGCCGTAAAAGGATGGTGTGGTATTTTGGTGTCGCTGCGACCGTTCGTGTTGACGTGCAGCGACGACCATCGTTAATGTTTTTGACTATTTTGTTTGGTGTATAAGTACGATTTCTGCGCAGAATATTCTTGTGACTACTATTTGTGGAGTTTGGAATCTGATTCGAGATTCGGCCTAATCTATATGTAGGTTTGAAACGGCATGCCCCTGTCTCAGACAAGAGCGAAAGGAGAGCCTATAACGATAGTCCAATCGAAGGCGTCACATTGTAAGGTCGTCAACTCATCCCGAATGTCATGTATTATGTACTTCCTCGTACTCACTCGGTGCTGCTGTGAATTGACGAATAAGTGATTTGACGATTTGAATTGACCAGTGAAATATTTGCCCTTCCCTGTGGAGGAAGGTTTGACAAAGCATTCTGTACACCTATACCCACTTGAACGTATATGCGCTGTTCCCTGAAACTGGGAGCAATACACATATGCAGTTCCGAACGTCTTTCAATTCCTGACCAAAGAAATACCTTCCAAGTGACTAGTGACCATCCAAGTGTGTCCACTTTATCAGTTCACAAGTCAAGCATCAGCGCAGCAGCAGCAGTACTTGATTACGAATGGACATAAGATGATTCCATCAGTTTACGCGCTTGTCCCGTCTGTCTTGAATGTTTAGTTCCACTGGCTTGGCCCTGGGCAAGGACTTGAACATGTTGCTAATTTAGACCTTATGCACGAAGAAGCCGCTTCATGGCCAAAAGTATAGGATGTTATGCACATGTGCATCGCAGGCAGACGGGGCACACGGTGGTTCTGATTTGGTTCTTTAGCTCATTAAAACCTCTTAAGAACTGAGAACTTGAATCGAACCGCTTTTTCGACAACCCTACATACATGGTGCAGGTGCACATTGCACAGCATTGACACCGTAATTCAATCACTTGAGGGCAGCAGCATACATGCACTTCAATGCGCATGCATTGAGCATGTTTTTGGCTGTGATGCGCGACCTCTCCACCTTATACATGAGGATGAGGTGCACAAAGTGAAAGAAGAATACATACATAGCCGACAAAACCATGAATTGAGCATGCTTATCTGGGCTCCCCGTTATCTCGGGCTTTTTATAGACACTGTACTGGCGACATATACCAGAGCAGCAAGGCCATTTTGTTATCAGGTCAATTAACTCCAGCACCCCTTGACTGATTAGAGTGCACTTTTGCTGCTTGTCCCTCAGACCATCTTGATCATTTTGTCGTGAA
Organism: Rhynchonema sp. JSB1_4; assembly: GCA_030248065.1. Lineage (NCBI taxonomy): Eukaryota > Metazoa > Nematoda > Chromadorea > Monhysterida > Xyalidae > Rhynchonema > Rhynchonema sp. JSB1_4. Next base: position 36,031 of record JASAMV010001782.1, on the reverse strand, counting down.
CTTATGCTGTGAACACCAATATTCATCTTGTCGTGTTAGCATGTTCAATTTATAACAAACATGGATCAGGCTTGGATCCTCTTGATACTGATTGTATTAGGGCTCCAAGTGCCACTACACGTTGCTTGAAGTGTGCTTGTGCCAGTTACTGATTCATGTTTATTGGTCAATTTTTTTCAAGAAACATGTTACGTGCATACAAATCGCATAATTTGAGGCTGTGACCGGATTATATACATAAAATATCCGAAAAATGCCGTAATTATATACCTATATCCAAAATATGCCGGACATGAAATTTTCGTCATTAATTTGGCTCAAAATGACAAGACAGTGATTCCGTTATCAAGTGTCACTTGCCCAAGCGAGCACACAATGTTGCTCCCAACTCTGGTGCTAGTCTTAGTCTGGTTGATGAGTGCCCTAACCGACGCCGGCGGTATGGTGCCCTCAATACTCAATTTGCCCACTTTGTTGTGCACAATACTAGAAGACGAAGGTGGGTTTTAGACCAGAAGTTTTCGTTGAAAATACGGAATTTAATTATAAATAGTCATTATTCTGACAAGAAAAAACAGCAAATGTTTCATTCGCGATTCCAGTCTGCGGCCGAGGTCCACCGCCCCGTTTCGCCGAGCGCATGCACAATATGACAGCAAAAGCTGGTGACACCGTGTCGATAGCGTGCAGGATAGAACATTTGGGCAGACATCAGGTTAGTGCATGAATATGTATGTGTGGTCGCTGTTTTGCAGTGTTTTGTACTTGCCAGCTACGCTGACAGCCAGATGGGCATGATAACAAAGGACGATCGTCATCGTTTCCCTTGCCCCCATAGCAGGATGCAGTACCGAGTTTATCTCATCAATCGTTCTCTCAGTGATAATCTTCCGATTCCACACAATCCACAACTGTTTTCTTGGACAGAATAGGCCAAAATTAATTTTTAAAAAGATATTGGACAGAAAATGCCCATAGGTCGCCTGGCTCAAACTGCATTCGAGCAAAGACCAGCCAACGCTGCTCACATGGAAGGACAATGTGTTCAGATCGAAACACAAGTACGCCGTTGAATGGCGCGAACACGACGGCAGTTGGGTGCTAAAGATCAGGTTCGGTTCTGGTCTGAGTCGAGATTTGAAGTTTTCTGATCAAATTCTTCCCTGATTTTTCAAGGAATGTCCATTTGCCTGATGCTGGTGTGTACATGTGCCAAGTGAACACCAACCCGCCGATCAGTCAGATTGCTCAGCTTGAGCTCAAAGGTGAGACCTGATTGTTGCCTGATTTTCAAAGGTGGTTCTGGTCTAAGTCCGACCTTTCATAGTTTTGAGCCAACCTTTTTTTAATACCCAAATGCACAACAGGTGAGGGCTGTAGAACAAATTGCTACCTTCTTTTGTTGTCATCTGAGGTCAAAAGAGCGTGCTGTTGCTAATTATGTATCTCTCCGAGCAAAAGATTATGGGGCTCGTTAATTAGTAATTATTAGCCTCGCAAGCAAATGCATGATGTTACAGTACATTGTTCAGCTAATAATTGCACATTTCCGGGTGCGTTTAGTGTCCAGTCAATCTGTCTCTTTCTTGGCAAAATCTCTCCAGTTGCGGCCAGAGCATGCGGTGTGTGGGAGCATGAAATTAGCCAACAGCCAGGGGGACCTGAAGTGTGTCAATATTTGTAGGAAATCAGAAAAAGCTACATACCGCTGAGAAAGAAATATTGTAATTATTTTCATAAACACAATCCAAGTGCGATGTTAGAAGAGCGCTAACTGACGATGGTTCAAATCGGTATTATCAAATTCAAATATTTCGGTATTTCAATCTCCTGGTTTCTCCGAAAAAAATAAATTTATTCTGGACACAATCATTGGCGCACGGTACTCCGAACGGTTACGCACTCGAGTTCAACTGGTAAAAGCAAAAGACCAAAAACTATGTGCGACCAAAAATCAACATCATAATACCCATAACGTTCACGACAAGTTCCCACAAAAAATCAACCCGATAAAAAGTGTCCTCCCATCCCTCTAAATGTGGTCCTTGATTGTGTTGCAGTGCCACCGAAGGTCGACAAATCACAAACGTCAGCCGACATCGAGGTGACCGAGGGTCACAATGTTTCGCTTCTATGCAGCGCCACCGGTCACCCGCCACCGAAAGTGGTCTGGAGGAGAAAGGACCGAAAATTGATTTATCCAGATCCGAGTAGCAATTATGCAAGTGCGTGCGCTCGTTTGTTTGTGTTTGTGTATAGGTATCTGTAATTACAACGTCAGTCACTTTTGTCGGCTAAAAAGTGGTCAGTCAAGGTTTGGCATTCGCAACAAATTGGCTAGAACATGTACGACAACGTTGTCTTGAACGTTGCTTCACTTTAAGCCGCACTTACATATTTGTAGAATGATAAGGCAAAGTTTTTATGCCGAAGCCGGAAGATAAGAGGGATACAGGTTTTATTACAACCACTAACAGCATACACCAGCGGGTTATACTCTGACTGACACAAAAGATCTGACTGACAATAATGACTGACTACTGCTGCTGTGGGTTGGGACGTCTTTCCTGATAACATGTACCTAGTGCACGATTACACATATGTGAGTGCCATGTAATGTTTCAGTCACGAATTCGCCGGGTCCTGTCCTGACCATCCATCGTGTCAGCCGACAACATTTTGGCGACTACGAGTGTATGGCGAGTAATGCGATTGACCCGGATGATGTGGTCACCACGAAACTGCATGTGCTCTGTGAGTGTGCAGCAGTGTGTTGCTGTTGGGGGTGCCTTTTGGGAAATGTCGGGTGACTAGCTGACATAGTAAGAAACGTTGTTGTTCATAATAGTGACCAGGGTTGTTTCAAAAAAAAAAGTGGTTAATTAAAAAATTTTTTTTTTAAAAAAAAAATTTTTTTTTTTGAAACTCAGATTTTGCTTTTTTTTTAATAAAAAAAAGTTGCCCAAAATGGGCTGAAATGTCCAAAAATGGCCTTTTTCGAGGCAAAAAATTGGCACTTTTTTTCTGTGGACGGGACAATTTTTCCAAAATCGCGCCTGCGGCGCCCTGTATTGTCCCCAAATCCGTACAGGGATGCGCGGGGATGGTCTTTTATAGTGATGTGGCACCGATAATGTTCCACTGCATCCTACTACACATGTATATACATAGGTCTGGTGCAAAACCGGGCGCGCAAAGTCGATCTGACACGCAAGATTTGGGCTGTAATCGATATTTTGATGCTCGTATATCAGATATACGGCATTAGATGCATTAAAATACATTGTACGGCATGCTACCATACATTAGAGTACATCGTTAGTGAACATCAACCTCAGACTGGTAGGATTCCATAGAATCTGCACAATGCTACCGGGTGTCACCACACAAGTTGGGTCTCAGGCGAAAATTTTTCAATTTTTGAAAAATATGTTGTATCGATTTCATTTATCCTGAAACGTCGTTTGCAACACTTTTTCTAATAAAAAAAATTTTCGTCAAAAAAAAAAATCAAAAAAAAAATTTTTTTTTTTAAAAAAAAAAGCTCGTTAATAAAAAAATTTTTTTTTCAACCCTGATAGTGACAGCTGCATATGTTCACATGAAACACTCAAACGAAAAGCTTGGCTTGGCGAGCTTATGTTTCACAAGCGGTATAAAAATGGATGGGATGCACAGACACATGCACATCGCTGCAGTAAAAGCCACTTTATACGTTGTCTCGTTGCTATACACGCAACATTTTCTGACGCTCTGATTGGCCGTTGGTCGAGCATGAGCCAATCAACGCTCAAGAAAATGTTGCGTATCGCAACGAGACAAAGTATAAAGTGGCCTTATCAAAACAAAACACTGACCATACAGTTACCTTACCGTACCCATTATCCATTCCAGTCCCACCTACCGTAATCCCGGCGCTGGACAATGTTAAAGTATCGACAATCGGTTCTACCGTAATAATCACATGTCGCGTTGAGGCCTGGCCCCGGCCGCTGATTGAATGGCTGCACGATGACAAACCCATTAAGCCCGAACCAATGGGCACGCTGTCCAGGCATATTATTGTGAGTCGTGAAGTTGTTTTGGCTCTATGAGCAGTTTTTGGTGTTACTTAATATAGAGGTGCGCAGTCAGTTTTTTTTTTAAAAATTCACGTAAGTGGACCCCAACAACAAGTGAGGCGATGGTTTGTGACTCAGGATCGCTGGTGCTGTTGCCATTTTTGTTATCATGCCCATCAGTCAATGACTGTCCGAACCAGGGTTGGGCAAAAAAAATTTGTTTCTTTTAAAAAAAAATTTTTTAAAAAAAAGGTTTTTGAAAAAAAGTTTTTTTAACATTTTTTTCGGGGGAACAAAATGTTCTAGAACGTCCAAAAATAGGTTTTTTGGGGGTTATTTTTTGTCATTTTTTCTCAAGGGTCGAAAAATTTCTTCACAAAATCACCTTTGGAGCATGTATTTCGTATCTAAGATGCCCCAAATGATGTTATTATACCTTTCCCGCGATACATGGGACACAGTATGCGTGTACCTACATGGTACTTCGATGTCATACCCCATCAGGTCGGTCATATACGACTGATACAGCTACCCGACAAGTATTTCTACAGCTTATATTCTCAATTCTGTGTCGTTTATGAGTGAATCTTGCTTATTCGACCACAAACTGTTGTGTCTGATATTGGTCGCACAATGACTTTATAAGAATTGGTCAAATTTCTTTCCTGAATCGTAAAGAGGGAAAGTGACGGGGCAATGACGTTGCGTTGCGTGATCGCACACTGTGATCTCTGAACCGCCACACCAAACGTATGCTCCCGGAAGGACTCGAACCTCCGACCTCCCAGCCACCAGGCCCGGATAGCCAGTTGCTCTACCAACTGAGCTACGGGAACGCGGTCTGGCTGCGGCTCAGAATCACTCATAAACCCAACGCACGCACGCTCAATACACAGTGCACCGCAGCACACACACATAACAAGAAAGAAAAATGCCCCAAGGGGCATAAAAGAAATATGGTTCCCTGGCTGACTGGCATAAAAGAACGATACTAGCTTGCACCACTTTGCTGATGTTTCATTAGGCACTGGAATAAACGTAAGTGTGTTCTGAGCTGTTTGATACCGAACAGTAGACATTGAACCATATTCCCGGCGCGAACTCTTTTGAACCAACACCCAGCCGATATCGAAACTTTCGTGCAAACCCAGGCAACTGTTTCTTCTTTTCAACCTCACGACGGTAACTGTGCAGTCTTCGGTTGCGCACGATGGTTTAACAAAGAGAGGAGTAAAGAGAATATTGCAATCTTTCAATATCTCCCTGCCCTGTGTCTCTGGTGGCAAGACAGCACGCGCCGGGAATATGGTTCAATGTCTACTGTTCGGTATCAAACAGCTCAGAACACACTTACGTTTATTCCAGTGCCTAATGAAACATCAGCAAAGTGGTGCAAGCTAGTATCGTTCTTTTATGCCAGTCAGCCAGGGAACCATATTTCTTTTATGCCCCTTGGGGCATTTTTCTTTCTTGTGTCGTTCTTTTATATCGCGCAAGCGTCAAACAGAGAACCCGGATAAATCAGGCATAGAAAGTTTTCAGTTCCGGCAAGCAATGGTTCTAACTAAGAAAATGTCGACCGTCAGACTTTTCTCAAGTAATCAACGCACATGAGCGCAATGAGGTGTGGGGGTTAGTTTAAGGATGCTGTACTTTTTGGCAGTATATATGAATCGGTGGTTATCGTGACATAGGCCAATTTTGTGTTTCGATTTCACTATGGGGTTCTAACAATGGAGACACGCTTGTGTCTGCGACTTCACCCACCACTGAAACAAAACTAACGCAGTGCCCCACGAGCATGTCTATGTTTTTGAGGAACATGGTAACTTGTCAAGTTATTTATTTTTTTTAATTTACCGCCAGGTATGTATTTGACACCCTAGGTACCATCAATTATAGCGCACTGATTGCGCATCGTCTCAGAGAATGGCACTTGTTGGTTTAGTACCAAGCAAAGCTGTGCAATGAACTTCCATGCAACCTGTCCCTTCAGCTTCAGCAATTAAATAAGTGTCAAACATCAGTCTCCAGATTGCTTTGGTGTTGGTCGCCGCATCTGATCTTGGATTCAATGTTACGTAAAAACTACTATTTAACTTTCCCACGAAAGTCAAATTATAAATGCGGAAAAAGCTTCGAATGTTAGAGAGCAACAGCTATTTTAATTAAGAAGTTGATATCTTGTCGGTATTTTATCATGAATGACATCACAGCGCATAAACTGCGAACCGCACCTGTGCTTAATAATTAATCTCAAATAAAAACACGAAAAAACTGAAAAAATGTTACGCAGAATTCATTAAAAGTTAATAAAAATACAACAAAGTTGGCTGCGCGCGTGAATGTTTGAACCCGCGGCCTTTCATCTTCAGTGCTGCGCGTTATACCGCTCGGACATCGCTTCGCCAATCTCCTTCACAAGCTTTACTACATATGTAACTACGCGTGCATTGCTGCATTGCCTATTGTGCTGGCTGCCTGTGTGTGTGTGCTGGCTGCCTGCCTGTGTGTGTGTGTGCTGGCTGGCTGGCTGTGTGTTGTGTTTAATACATTGTGCGCTTTATGAATCAGGCAACTACGTAGCGTGCACTAATGCATTGTTGTGTGTGTCTGAGCGTCCATTATGGCTCTTTTCGAGCTGAAAAACATTTAACCAATTGGCATTAATATATGTTTGACGTAACAACGATTAAAAACACATATAACCGCTGATTTTGGCTTTAGAACCATACTTTCTGTACAAAAAGTCATGGTCTGGAACCGTTCATACTAAAAGTTACGAACTCGGCGATAGCACCACCGTGTTTCTCGAGTGCGAAAACCACATAAACAACTTTAATAGTTCTGGTAACCCAACTTTTCGGCGAAATTTTACTTCGGGAAGCACACTTTACATACAAAAAGTCGTGGTCATGGTCTGGAACCGGTCTCAGTCGTGGAGTTACGAAATCGGCGATAGCACCATCGTGTTTCTCGTGTGCGAAAACCCTATATGCGATATTAACATTTCTGGTGTTCAGTAACGTCTGGGCCCTGACTAGTTTTTTGTGGAAAAAAAAAGGGAAAGAACGTTTTTACAAAAATGACAACTGTATCTTGCCCGCGATTGCGCGTGTGGGCACGCAGCGGGATGAAATTTTGTGTGGCCATTTTGGGGCACGGTATATACATTGTGTGCAAGTTTGAGCTCATTCGGTTGAGTATTGTTGAAATAGCGCACGATCAAAATTTTCAGAAAGCGCACTATAGGGAATGAACCATATGTCGCTTAGCATTACCATGCTAGCTCCGATACCGGTCCGTTCGTTATACGCCTCGACGCGTATGGGTGTGTGTCTATTCGCCAGACCACAACACAAAGAATGTAGTAAAGAGAATGTTTCAGACCTGCGGCAACGTGGTTGATCTGCTAGATTATTTTCAGCTGAAAATGTTTTCAAGTCAATCCTGATTTTCACGTTCAGTCACTCTTAACCACTGTGCTATTTGTGATTCTCACAAAACATTTTTATCTGAAAGTAATCCAGCAGATCACCCAGTTGCTGCGAGTCTGAAACATTTGGTGACTGCATGGCTTGTGTGTGATCGCGCAACGCAACGTCAGTGCCCTGTCACTTTCCTGCTTTACCATTCAGGAAAAAAATTTGACCAATTCCTATAAAGTTATTGTGCGACCAATACCACAGAGCAGCAATCATAGGTCCATATCAAGCACAGACTGTTGGATCGCACCCAAATGACGTAAACACTCTTCATAAGTGATGCAAACCAAGTCACAAAAGTGACTTATCAATTAAGTTGCATTTTTTCGCGTTTTTGCGCGTTTTTTAGGCAAATTTGGTAAAATTTCTTCGAATCTCAGACTTTTCAAAAAAAAAAAATTTTATTTAAAAAATTTTTTTTCCAACCCTGGTCCGAATCCGCCAAAACCAAAAAAACCTACCGTAATCCCGTTACCGTAACCCACATCCATTCCAGCAAAACTCAGTCGGCGACGGTCGCGACCAGTTCGTATCAGCGTCCGAGCTCACGATTCGGTCGCTGCGTCACACAGACTTTGGCGAGTACACTTGTGTGGCCAAAAATGCACACGGACTGCAGAATGCCACTTTCTACCTGAAAAGTACTGTAATGTTTCATTTCCAAACTTGCGTCCCTTCAGTGGGCTTCCCTTTTTGCACCTATTCGCTGCTTGCGCTGCACTGAAGTCCGCCGCCGTAGGCACTTAGAAAATGTCCATTATGCGGTTGCATATTTTTACGTTATACAATTTATCCAACTTGAGTTCACGTGAGGCTTGCTGTGTCTGCGACTGAAGCTCTGAGTTTATGTTAAAGTATAGAAAGCATTAAATTCGGCGAAAGATTGCAAGAAAATAGAGACGCAATTTTATGTTCTTCATATTATTTTGCAGTGCATAAGTTTGCGACTGACGTAAATAACGAGCTGCCGACGACTGACTGGCGCACGCCGACTCGTGCAAGTAAGCTCGCAACAAAGCTTGCTAAATTTATGTTTTTTGTAGAATTTTAGTCTCTGTTTAGCCGAAAAATCGTCCGAATTGTGAAAAATGAGTTACAGAATTATAGTGGAGGCGCATATTTTTTGTTGTAGACACAAAACGACCCACAATCGACTGGTCCCAGGTCAATATCGATTCAAATACGATCAATAAAGGTATTGAACTTTTTGAAAGTGCTTGATTTTTTAGTTTATGTCTCTTGTTTCTATCGCTGTTTTTTAGAAAGTAGTACAACTTTTTCAGCAATGTGAAGAACTTTATTGTGTTTCTCATTCCATTCATTGCAGATGCGCCCGGCGCTTCCCAGATCCGACAAAATCTCGGTTTGAAAACGATTTTGTGTCATTCTTAATTTTGCTTTATTTCAAATGAGATTATGCTGCCTTTGCGCTTGCAGGCAATATGCAGTCGCATGGTTACCAATTGAGTACAATCTGTAAGTTAGGTACTGTATACCTACATTGGCAAACAGTGCCAAACACAGTCACAATGTTCTGCTGTTCCTGAACCGCCCAAGCAAACACTTCACTCCTCCTACCCAAACCAAACTTTCGACACATTTGTGTTTTGTGCGGTATTTCAAATGTTTCAAACAAAAATGAAGTCGTGCACCACACCTGGAGGAAAGTTGGAGAAGCCAAAATAAAAAAAATAAATTATTTACAGATCGCGACAATACGGACGGCGCAGATGATGTTTCATGGCATTGGTCGATATTGGCAATGTGCCTGTTTATTACACAATTGATTGTGAGGAGATAAGACGGCTGATGTTTCACCATTTATTGCTGACTTGCTGTACATAAAAGTTGAACAATATTGAATTGAATTGAAATTTAATCCAGGTTAATGCTGAAATTATTGATTCTATGCTTCTTTTGATCGGAACCTGAAAAATGTTCCGAACAAATACTTTGACCGGCTAATTATTCGGTGCAATACTAAAGTTGAGAAGATTTTTCCAAGTTTCTAGGATTTTTCTAGTCACGATGAGTCCATTTCCAATTTTCTTACCCATACTTTTGGTTCGCATCACCGTAAACTAATTGCCAAGACGAACAAAATATCGAGTGTTTTCCTTAATCCCAATTGAAAGTCCATCGGCTGTTTTTATTAAGTTGTACACCCATTCTCTTCCTTTGATCTCACTCACCACTGCTGGCGTTCCATTTCCTTTTCAGTTGTACCTACATAATGTTTCAATCGCTTATTCGTTTCTCAACATTTTTTCAATTCAGTGTTTAACATGTTGCCCGTGATATGGTGTTCTTGTTCTTCATATTATTACCTTGTATCTTCCGTTTATGCTTGAGCCAGGTTGTTACCGCCATGTGAACAAGGTCAGTTTGTTACAAAAGAATAAAAAAAGCTTCGATTCGAAAAACTATATTACAGTATATTATTTTTATTGGCGGCGAATATACGTACATACAGGCAGGCACATGAAAAAAAATGAAAAGTTTTGCGGCAAACTTTAAGAGAACTTTTTGAAAGCAACAAAATAATAAACGATTTGCACAAAAAACCATGGTCAATGAATTTCGACGCACCCGACAGTCGTGTCGCTCGCGACATGAGTAAACTGTGAAAGAAAAAACATCAATCTTGGATACGATGACGCTTGTACCGTATCAAAACCGTGGAAATATTTCGTATGGTTTCGAATTGATGCTCCAAAAGGAAGTCAATTTCAAAAGTTTGGTGTAACCATGCACCATGCCACTACTCTCCGCATCCGATAAAATCCCTTTAGGGCGCGGCTAGGTACATGCGGACTGCGGACTGCGGACATTGGACATAGAATTTTTTCAATGTCCGCAGTCCGCATCTCACGACCTTTTGCTGCAACACGTCATAAACATGGCGCTGCATAGGGTATCAGCGGCAAATTGAGAACCGTATAACTGTCGTCGTTCATCACACCGTAGACTTAGGGGATCACTATAAAGAGGACAGACTGCGCTACATATAATCAGGGTTGGATTTAAAAAAAGTAAAAAAAATTTTGTAAAAATTTTTTTTTAAAAGTTGGCCACTTTTTTTATTTTAAAATTTTAAAAGGTAAGTCCACATTTTTTATTAATTGTTCCCTTTTTTCGTTATTTTCTGGCTTTTTTAAGGTAAAAAGGCATGTTTTCCTTCGTTTTATTGCTCATCATTCTCAAAAAATCGCTTGCGGCGCTTATATTTCAGTTTAAAATGGTGTTGTAGTGGACTTATATTTATCCCCAAATTCACAAACAGAAGATTGGTCTTCCCTTTGTCATATATACCGCACAGAGTTACCTTCGAGGTTCTCAAAGTCATGACCAAAGGGGCTAAATCGCAGTGATCGACGTAAACATGCTAGTCACTGGAAAAGTTCTCTTTAGTGTCCCTCAAAACATACCTAAGTAACATGATTTCAGAAATATAATTTTTAAAAAACCAATTTTTTGGGGGTCCGGAATAAAAAAAAGTGATTTAAAAAAAAATTTTAAAAAGTTTTTTTAAATAAAAAAAAGTTGGACGATAAAAATATTTTTTAATCCAACCCTGCATATAATGAACAAACGAACACAGAAATCATCCTATCGCGCCAATTCCATTCCGCTCCCGCCCGCCGTCACCCTTTCCATCCGCCATTAGCTCCTCACAATCACTTTGCTCCGAGTCGGATCTGACGTCCTCAATCTTGCCCTTCGTTTGGAACGAATTCGCGACGATCCGATAGATCATGCAGGTCCACACAAAGTGTAGCATGACCAGTGCGACCAACATGACGTAAAGCGCCAGGATCATTGGCGGAATGGCGATGGTGGGCACGAGTAGTGGCGCGTCAACTACGGCCGAGAAGATGAGGGTCGGGTAGATGCACAGACGCGAGATGATCCACACGACCACCAGCGTGCTGCAATATTCGGACGGAGCATACCGTACTTTTGGTTGGTTTGCCTCGTTAGGTTCTGGGACCTGTTTTCAGAGCTGGGCAGACAGTGCACCCGCGTAGGTTATTGTCTGGCGCAGCACGAATGCAGCACACCCAACTGAGCACACGACCAGCTAGTTTTACACGTGTCCGCGTTCCGGGGAAATTCTCCATCTATGTATGTGCCTCGACATTCCAAACCGCGCAATAACAAAAACACTACCAACCCAGATACCATGTCAAATCACACTTTTGCACTGCCTGGTTGATCCACACTAACCCGAACGAAATGTTGCACAACGTATCCATACTGGCGTATCGTGCCAGTTTGGCCATTTCAATGAAAATGTCGCCGATGTCGTGAATGACGAGAATGAGCGAGCCGACACGAACCATGTTCATTGTCCACGACATGTACAACAATGATAGCGTAACCAGGTCGTGGAGGAAGTTGATCTGAACTTTTTTTAAAAAAAATTTGGTGCTATGAATAATATTCAGTGAAACACCAACTTTTGGCGTGATATTATGTTTTATGAAGCAACAAAGAATGAAGATCGTGGTAAACCAATGGAAAAGTATGATGAACAAGGAATCGCAAATGGAACACTGTCAAATGCACACCAACAAGATCGAAGTAGCAATTGCAGCCAATGAGAGAGCAATCTTCTACACAGACGGCTGCTAAATGGAAGTGATTTTTGTAGTCGAGTATGAAACATCTACCAAACACGGAAAACTCACTTGGAAATCTTTCCTCCACGGATTAGATAACGTGATGTACAAAGCTGACCAATAATAGGTGGTCTCAATGACGTAATGCCATTTGACGTAAGGGTTCAGAGCATGTTCAGGGTAGCCGTACCTGGAAATATAGCACCATTTGCCTGAGGAATTCAGGGGATGGCATGGTCTTTCCGTTTTATAAAGGTCCAGAGGCGGTACACAGAAAATGTTTCAAAGCCTTGAAAACAGCAATCATCGTCGTGGATGATAACCAACAGGTCGACAAGGTGGCTCGAAACATGCGTGTTACTTGATGGCTGCTGTTGCGATGAAACATTTTCTGTGTACTTTGTTTCGACCGAGAACAAAATGAAAAACTTATAAGGGTAGCCGCCAGCTGAAAAGGTTAAAATCTGTCCACTACTGACCAGAAACTAGTGTGGTAGCTTGAAAGTCACCCGTTCGGAACTAACCAGCAATTCAAGAAATCATCATACCAGGTCGTGCTTCTCAAATACCAGATGCCATACAGAAATATGAACATGTGGAAACACAATTTATAGAAACAGTCGATGAAGCGGTGCAGTTTGCTCTTCACCGGCAGACCATGTATGGCCAATCGATAGCAGTCGGCCAGGTAGCCCCTTCGCGATCGATTCAGTCCGACCGCCGTGGCCAGGGGCAAACCAAACAGGCAATGATGCAACATGCGAAACATTAGTACAAGTACGGCTGTTCCCACACAAGCCTGCAGAGTCTCCACCTCCGGCATAGGCATGTCGGGTGTTGAAGCGAGGGATGACCACTCGAAGCCTGATGGTAGCCACATCCATGGTTGCATGAATGCGGACTTGTATTCAAGCAGTACTTCCCACATGATGAACTGCGAATATATGTAAATGCGTGTTTTTGGAACCTGAAATTTTGTTCAGTTTGTGTCAACCAAAGAGCCACAACAGTGTCAACAAAAAGGTTTATATTTAGTGGGAAGGTTTTCTTTAAACTTTTCAATGCGGCAGTACATTGACCGGAAAAAGACAATCGTTTTTGTTACTCTGACTAAAGGTTCTCTTCGATTAGAAAGATAATACGTGACCACAGTTTTCAATACAAGCTGACAGACAAACAAGAGAAAATTACAAAAAACATGCGCGTTCCATTGAAAGCTGTTTATGACACAAATTCCGCAGACACTTGGGGCGTTTCAGTTTTGTACTTATTGACTCAGTGCTGTATGTAGGTACTTAGGATGGTCTGTTGTTGATAAGTGAGCAATGTTATAAGCTTGTTATCACCGTTGTTGTTGACGTATGTATGTCCAATGCACCAACAAGGTGTGTTTCACTATGCCAAACACGGTCAGGTGAGGGACATTCGGATTTGAATTGACTGTGCCAGGGGAGGGATTGGAATTGGGCCACCAAACACCGTCTGCCAAGTAAATCCGACTCAAACAATTTCAAAATGTCCGAATATTCACCATAGTGCCGGACTATCCCAGGCACTCATAAGTATGCACTTCGTATGCACTTTCCGACAATGGGAGAAATTAACAAAAAATGTATTTGCGCTTAAGCTGGGAGCTATGAACTTTCAATGAGCCTGATCAATTTTTCGGTGCGAGTACATACAAGGACACTGCAGCCCAATGCATTGTTCCAGCTGAAATATGTGTGATATACTATGTTTCGGTCAGCAAGCTCCTAAAAAGTATGTGAATAAATCATAAACTTTGCAGCAGTCGTGGTGTACGCACGCTTTACTGAAAGCATCGCTGTGACATTTATGCACTCTCAGTGGCACAGCATCCATTATTCATCAGTCGTTTGACAACTGACGTACATATTTCCGTTTCCATGAGTAGCGCATCCTCACTCCAAAAGCCGAGTTGGAGGGCCAGCCTAGTGATAGTTGGGTTTTCGGGATGTTGTCATGGGCCAGACACCGGTCATTAAGGCCGCATTCACAATGCAGCGCGTTAGCGTGTTAGCGCGTTTGCGCGTTAGCGTGCTAACGCGCTAACACGCTAACGCGCTTGCATTGTGAATGCGGCCTAACCTGACGTTGTGTGACTTGATTAGAGCAAACGTTAGTAGCGCACACGGCAGTGAGGCTGCCATTAGATAAATGCGGAATGCGGAAATTGGTGAGCAGTGCGGAATGGTAAACTTCTGCATTCCGCATTCCGCGTTTATCTGCCTCACCTTTGCGGAATAGTGCTTGGTTGGATGACAACTTCCAGCGTGCTGACCTCAAACGTTGCGTGTTAACGCAAACAGCAACTGAGATGTTTAGCCAAAAGCATAAATTTACTTGCAGAAATTAAAAATTTTAAAAGCAAAGGTGAGCAGAGAAACGCGGAGGAATGCAGAAATTTGCGATTCTGCATTTATCTGATCGCAGCCTGAACCATGCATTATACAGGTTTAGGTTCATGAGCCAGCAGCCTGTATTCGTGGCAGTGCATTTGTAAGGGCCCAGCATTCGCGTATTATAGTCGCTGGCCATGCTAGACTTTCACCTGTGAGGCAAACACGTTTTTGTGAATTCCACCCATAAATAAGGCCATCATGCAAGCGTGGCAACACGATCAGCACTGCATTCATTTCTGATAAGCTCGACACAAAAACAAACGAGTCACGCCAGTTTTTTTATGCAACGCCTTGCTTGCCTCTCTGTTTCAGCCCTCTGTGACGATTACATGGTGATTATACGACGAGACGCTTCGATTTCGAAACAGAGAATCATCATATCTTGATCGAGGTTGAACACTGGGCTTGTGTCATCAAAAATCGGCCCTTGTATATAAACCTTGACCGCTGATTACTGTGTATGTACTATTTTTGTTGCTCGCACCTTGCACTATCACTTTCAACATTCCGCAGAAAAAAATCCGCTTTGTATTGTAATCACAGTGCTCACGAAAAGTCTCTATGACACATAGAGTACAAATAAAAAAAACAATGAAAACTTGAGAACAATAAAAAATACATAGGAGACAAAAAGAAACGCAAGTCAGTTATTTGCAATTGCAGCTATACCTGCTGATGAAACTGCATAAAAGTTAGATACTTGAGAAGTTGGGGTCTCGAATTTTACTCACACTCGAAAGGCAGTCTTTATTCAACACCAGGCGCTTATCCGTGCCGGCGGTCCGGGTTTGAGTCATAAAACGAATGTGTCGCGCACGATTTCACAGTGCTGAGTAATTAGCACATTTGGTGCCAACAAATCAGCTGAAAGTGCTCGTTCGGCGCAACAGGACAGCCGGGCTGATTAGCGTCATGTCTTACGATGATGTTGGCTGGGTCCACTGACAGACAAGACCGACTACCGCAGCAATAGCCCATGTGTGTCCCTGTTTCTGTCGACTTGAAAATGCAATTAAACAGAATGGAAAACAAACAGAACGGGGTCGATAAACAAAAGTACTAAAAGCTACATGAGTACCGCGGCATTCTTCGCTCAATTTGAGATCGTATTTCAAATAGGTTGCAGTCGCTCAGGTACAGTCATCGGTTGACCTGGCAGTGCAGCCCATACGTATAGTCTTGGTAACATTGTTCGACTTACAATTTCCAGCCTTATTTGCAAAACAGAAATCATGCTTCCGCGCACCCCCAATCTGCGACTGTTGCACGACCCCTTACCCCCAGGACGGAATCCTTGTTCGAGCGACAGTCTTCTGCAACGCACCACTCAGTGCCCACATCCCGGACCCGAGGCCGAACAAGTTGGCCTGATCATGAAAGCGGCCGGTTTGCGGTTCGAGCTAGTGCCGGTCGATCAAAGCCTCATTCGTGAACTTGGCGGCTATTTGCCAGCCGTCTATGCGATGATCGAGCGAGGCATGGCCGATTCGGCCACATTTCCGTTTGCTGCTACCAAACAGCGAGTAGAACGCTTCACCACCTCGTATCCTTTGCCCATAGGCAATCCGCTTTCGGCTTTGGGGATGCCGATCGAACGCCGCACGCCGTTCAGCTACGCACAGGTGTTTGACGTGCACGTTTGGTTGACAATGGCCATGGCCATGTTGACCATTCGACTCATCGTGCGATGGCGAAATCAATTGATCACGTCAACTGCAACCGTCGACATTAACGCCAGGTTTGTGTGTGTGTGTGTGTGTGTGTGTGTGTGTGTGTGTGTGTGTGTGTGTGTGTGTGTGTGTGTGTGTGTGTGTGTGTGTGTGTGTGTGTGTGTGTGTGTGTGTGTGTGTGTGTGTGTGTGTGTGTGTGTGTGTGTGTGTGTGTGTGTGTGTGTGTGTGTGTGTGTGTGTGTGTGTGTGTGTGTGTGTGTGTGTGTGTGTGTGTGTGTGTGTGTGTGTGTGTGTGTGTGTGTGTGTGTGTGTGTGTGTGTGTGTGTGTGTGTGTGTGTGTGTGTGTCGGAGTATAATGTAAGTAATATAAAATATTTCACTGTTGCAGATTCTTCCATCTAGTCATAGCGATGCCAGTGTTGATGACGTCAATTGTGACCTGCTTATACAGCAACAGCGTGCTGTCAATGTTGCTGCAGAGCACTGAGGGTTTGCGATTTCACAGTGCTGAGCAATTAGCACATTTGGTGGCAACAAATCAGCTGAAAGTGCTCGTTTGGGGCAACAGCACAGCCTGGCTGATTAGCGTCATGTCTAACGACGATGTTGGCTCCAACAGTTACCAGATGCGCCGAGCGCTTTCGCTGAATCCGCCGTTGTTCGTTGACCACGACCTCAAGCGACGTTGCCAAGCGGTACGCGGACAAAACGGCATTTTTGTCTCTCATAAAACCTCCATTCAGCACATGCAGTCGATTGTGAGAGAGTGCTGTGGATTGCTGCGACATGATTTCCAGCCTGGCGATTTTGGTCGCAAATCCCAAATTGACGGCGTCATGCTGTTCTCAAAGAATGTGTCACGCCCGCTCATGGATCGGATTGATCGGGCCATACTTGACGTGCAACGTGGCATACGGCAGATCGAGAATCGGTACTCTGATTGGCTCGAACAACACCGACCCGGATGCAAACAGATTTATGATGTGTCAGTCAATCACCAATTGAATATCGAGAGTGTTTACGGACTGTTTCTACTTCTGTTCATCGGCTGCACAATTGGATTGGTTGCTTGTGCGCTGGAAACGGCCTACAGGAAACTTTGTGACGTCATTGCTCTGGCTCCATTGCACTGACTTTTCGAATACCGATGATGATGGTGATGCTGTAGCGGCCTTGATCGGGAACGACCTGTTTCTGCTTTTGATCGTCATCTGCTCAATCGGATTACGGTGGCTTGTGCGCTGGAAACAGTGTAAACGAAACGGTGGCGTGTGGTTATTATCGTAACTACCGATTTCATGAATTCTTGTTATGATATGACGTTGCAAATCATCAAAAAAATTTCCGATTTTTTGTTGAAGTTTTTCTCTCTTTTTTCAAAGTACATATGTACCGCTGCGGCAGAGTATTGCTTCATTGATACTTTAGTAACACTGTGATAAAAAGTCCAAGGATGGAGCTGAAAGCACATGGTTAATGACGGCAATGCTGTGTCACTGTTGACGCTGCCCAGTCCTCCACCATAGGCATAAATAATGGGTGGCATTTTCGAAACGGTGTAAAGCTCAGTTGGGTGTAAAGGTCGGTGTAAGCTCGGTCGAAAGCTCGGTCGGTGTCAGCTCGGTGTAAACAGGAAACATTCCACGTTAGCAGCAGGCAATGTTTCATGGTGTAAACATGAAACATTCCACGTTAACAGCAGGCAATGTTTCATGTTTACACCGAGCTGACACCGACAGCTTTCATTGAGCTACACCGACCTTTACACCCAACTCACCTTTACACCGTTTCGAAAATATCACCCAATGTACCAAAGAACCGAATTTTGACAGGCTCGGTCCCTGGTCACTACAGTATGATACGGGCCAATTGAGAAAAAAGATGTCATAAGTGGAATAATGAGATCAGATAAGCAACATTGTAATTGTGGAATATGGCAAGACAGGAAGACGCAGGTGAAATTGGATGTTGATTGTGTACAAACATCCACTCGAAACATCTCCCCGCAAACGGTTTACTAGGTTAGTGCTTATCTACATTCCGCACACGATTCTTAGTGCTATTTTCAAAGGCCACCCAATCAAGTTCCGATAAGTTCAAGTGTGCGTTTTGTGCAAACATGAACCAAAACACTCTTTTTGCACACAACACTCACTCACACACCCATCAGCAACAGCAAACGGGACACACAAAAAAAAACAAAAACACACACAAACACACACACACACACACACACACACACACACACACACACACACACACACACACACACACACACACACACACACACACACACACACACACACACACACACACACACACACACACACACACACACACACACACACACACACACACACACACACACACACACACACACACACACACACACACACAAACCTGGCGTTAATGTCGACGGTTGAGTTGACGTGATCAATTGATTTCGCCATCGCACGATGAGTCGAATGGTCAACATGGCCATGGCCATTGTCAACCAAACGTGCACGTCAAACACCTGTGCGTAGCTGAACGGGTGGGCGTCGACGGCATCCCAAAGCCGAAAGCGGATGCCTATGGGCAAAGGATACGAGGTGGTGAAGCGTTACTCGCTGTTGGTAGCAGCAAACGGAAATGTGGCCGAATCGGCATGCCTCGCTGAATGATAGACGGCTGGCAAATAGCCGCCAAGTGAATGAGGCTTTGATCGACCGGCACAGCTCGAACCGCAAACCGGCCGCTTCATGAAGGCAACTTGTCGGCCTCGGGTCGGATGTGGGACTATGTGCGTGAGAAACTGCGCTCGAACAAGGATCGTCCTGGGGGTAAGGGGTCGTGCAAAGCGGGGGGGTGGCGGAAGCATGATTTCTGTTTGCAAAAAGGCTGGAAATTGTAAGTCGAACAATGTACCAAGACTATACGTTGGGCTGCACTGCCAGGTCAACCGATGACTGTACCTGAGCGACTGCAACCTATTTGAAATACGATCTCAAATTGAGCGAAGAATGCGCGGTAATGTAGCTTTAGTACTTTTGTTTATCGACCCCGTTCTGTTTGTTTTCATTCTGTTTAATTGCATTTTCAAGTCGACAGAAAAGGGACAACATGGCTATTGCTGCGGTAGTCGGTCTTGTCTGTAGACAGCACATCATCGTAAGACATGACGCTAATGCCCGGCTGTCCTGGGCCGAACGAGACTTAGCTGATTGGCACCAAATGTGCTAATTCTCAGCACTGTGAAATCTGCGACAATTCGTTTTATGACTCAAACCCGACCGCCGGCACGGATAAGGCCTGGTGTTGAATAAAGACTGCTTTCGAGTGTGAGTAAAATCAGCAACTCTCAATATCTAACTTTTATGCAGTTCATCAGCAGGTATAGCTGCAATTGAAATAACTGACTTGCGTTTCTTTTTGTCTCCTATGTATTTTTTATTGTTCTCAAGTTTTCATTGTTTTTTTTATTTGTACTCTATGTGTCATAGAGACTTTTCGTGAGCACTGTGATACAATACAAAGCGGATTTTTTTCTGCGGAATGTTGAAAGTGAATGAAGGTGCGAGAAAAAAAAGCATAACAGTAAGCGGGGAAAAGGGGAAGACAAAGCCAGTGTTCAACCTCGATCAAGATATGATGATCTCTGTTTCGAAATCGAAGCGTCTCGTCGTATAATCACCATGTAATCGTCACAGAGGGCTGAAACAGAGAGGCAAGCAAGGCGTTGATAAAAAAACTGGCGTGACTCGTTTGTTTTTGTGTCGAGCTTATCAGAAATGAATGCAGTGCTGATCGTGTTGCCACGCTTGCATGATGGCCTTATTTATGGGTGGAATTCACTAAAACGTGTTTGCCTCACAGGTGAAAGTCTAGCATGGCCAGCGACTATAACGCGAATGCGGGAAATGCACTGCCACAAATACAGGCCACTGGCTCATGAACCTAACCTGTATAATGCATGGTTCAGGCTGCGATCAGATAAATGCGGAATCGCAAATTTCTGCATTCCTCCGCGTTTATCTGCTCACCTTTGCGGTTAAAATTTTGAATTTCTGCAGGTAAATTTATCCTTTTGGCTAAACATCTCAGTTGCTGTTTGAGGGTTTGAGGTCAGACGCTGGAAGTTGTCACCAACCAAGCACTATTCCGCAAAGGTGAGGCAGATAAACGCGGAAGCGGAATGCAGAAGTTTACCATTCCGCACTGCTCACCAATTTCCGCATTCCGCATTTATCTAATGGCAGCCTCACTGCCGTGTGCGCTATAACGTTTGCTCTAAAGCACACAACGTAGGTCAATGACCGGTGTCTGGCCCATGACAACTCCCGAAAACCCAGCTATCCTAGGCTGGCCCTCCAACTCGGCTTTTGGAGTGAGGATGCGCTGCTCATGGAAACGGAAATATGTACGTCAGTTGTCAAACGACTGATGAATAATGATGTTGCCACTGAGAGTGCATAAATGTCACAGCGATGCTTTCAGTAAAGCGTGCGTACACCACGACTGCTGCAAAGTTTATGATTTATTCACATACTTTTTAGGAGCTTGCTGACCGAAACAAGTAACACAGTAGTCACATCATATTTCAGCTGGAACAATGCATTGCGCTGCAACGTCCTGTATGTACTCGCACCGAAAAATTGATCAGGCTTACTGAAAGTTTCGTAGCTCCCAGCTTAAGCGCAAAAACATTTTTTGTTAATTTGTCCCATTGTCGGAAAGTGCATACGAAGTGCACACTTATGAGTGCCTGGCATGGTCGGGCACTATGGTGAATATTCTGACATTTTGAAATTGTTTGAGTCGGATTTGTTTGGTAGACAGGGTTTGGTGGCTCAATACCAATCCCTCCCCTGGCACAGTCAATTCAAGTCCGAATGTCTCTCACCTGACCGTGTTTGGCACTGTGAAACACACCTTGTTGGTGCATTGGACATACGTCAAAACAACGGTGATAACAAGCTTATGACATTGCTCACTTATCAACAACAGACCATCCTAAGTATGTACCTGATACAGCACTGAGTCAATAAGTACAAAACTGAAACGCCCCAAGTGTCTGCGGAATTTGTGTCATAAACAGCTTTCAATGGAACGCGCATGTTTTTTTTTGTAACTTTCTCTTGTTTGTCTGTCAGCTTGTATTGAAAATTGTGGTCGCGTATTACCTATCTTTCTAATCGAAGAGAACCTTTAGTTAGACTAAAAAAACGATTGTCTTTTTCCAGTCAATGTACGGCCGCATTGAAAAGCTTAAAGAAAACCATTCCATTAAATATAAACCTCTTTGTTGACACTGTTGTGGGTCTTTGGTTGACACAAACAGAATAAATTTTCAGGTTCCAAAAACCAGCATTTATATTCGCAGTTCATCATGTGGAAAGTACTGCTTGAATACAAGTCCGCATTCATGCAACCGTGGATGTGGCTACCATCAGGCTTCGAGTGGTCATCCCTCGCTTCAACACCCGACATGCCTATGCCGGAGGTGGAGACTCTACAGGCTTGTGTGGGAA
Organism: Rhynchonema sp. JSB1_4; assembly: GCA_030248065.1. Taxonomy (NCBI): domain Eukaryota; kingdom Metazoa; phylum Nematoda; class Chromadorea; order Monhysterida; family Xyalidae; genus Rhynchonema; species Rhynchonema sp. JSB1_4. The sequence goes on along the minus strand of JASAMV010001782.1, from coordinate 14,260 downwards.
CAGCCGTACTTGTACTAATGTTTCGCATGTTGCATCATTGCCTGTTTGGTTTGCCCCTGGCCACGGCGGTCGGACTGAATCGATCGCGAAGGGGCTACCTGGCCGACTGCTATCGATTGGCCATACATGGTCTGCCGGTGAAGAGCAAACTGCACCGCTTCATCGACTGTTTCTATAAATTGTGTTTCCACATGTTCATATTTCTGTATGGCATCTGGTATTTGAGAAGCACGACCTGGTATGATGATTTCTTGAATTGCTGGTTAGTTCCGAACGGGTGACTTTCAAGCTACCACACTAGTTTCTGGTCAGTAGTGGACAGATTTTAACCTTTTTAGGTGGCGGCTACCCTTATAAGTTTTTCATTTTGTTCTCGGTCCAAACAAAGTATACAGCAAATGTTTCATCGCAACAGCAGCCATCAAGTAACACGCATGTTTCGAGCCACGTTGTCGACCTGTTGGTTATCATCCACGACGATGATTGCTGTTTTCAAGGCTTTGAAACATTTTCTGTATACCGCCTCTGGACTTTTATAAAACGGAAAGACTATGCCATCCCCTGAATTCCTCAGGCAAATGGTGCTATATTTCCAGGTACGGCTACCCTGAACATGCTCTGAACCCTTACGTCAAATGGCATTACGTCATTGAGACCACCTATTATTGGTCAGCTTTGTACATCACGTTATCTAATCCGTGGAGGAAAGATTTCCAAGTGAGTTTTCCGTGTTTGGTAGATGTTTCATACTCGACTACAAAAATCACTTCCATTTAGCAGCCGTCTGTGTAGAAGATTGCTCTCTCATTGGCTGCAATTGCTACTTCGATCTTGTTGGTGTGCATTTGACAGTGTTCCGTTTGCGATCCCTTGTTCATCATACTTTTCCATTGGTTTACCACCATCTTCATTCTTTGTTGCTTCATAAAACATAATATCACGCCAAAAGTTGGTGTTTCACTGAATATTATTCATAGCACCAAATTTTTTTAAAAAAAAGTTCAGATCAACTTCCTCCACGACCTGGTTACGCTATCATTGTTGTACATGTCGTGGACAATGAACATGGTTCGTGTCGGCTCGCTCATTCTCGTCATTCACGACATCGGCGACATTTTCATTGAAATGGCCAAACTGGCACGATACGCCAGTATGGATACGTTGTGCAACATTTCGTTCGGGTTAGTGTGGATCAACCAGGCAGTGCAAAAGTGTGATTTGACATGGTATCTGGGTTGGTAGTGTTTTGTTACTGCGCGATTGGAATGTCCGTGGCACATACATAGATGGAGAATTTCCCCGGAACGCGGACACGTGTAAAACTAGCTGGTCGTGTGCTCAGTTGGGTGTGCTGCATTCGTGCTGCGCCAGACAATAACCTGCGCGGGTGCACTGTCTGGCCAGCTCTGAAAACAGGTCCCAGAACCTAACGAGGCAAACCAACCAAAAGTACGGTATGCTCCGTCCGAATATTGCAGCACGCTGGTGGTCGTGTGGATCATCTCGCGTCTGTGCATCTACCCGACCCTCATCTTCTCGGCCGTTTTTGACGCTCCACTACTCGTGCCCACCATCGCCATTCCGCCAATGATCCTGGCGCTTTACGTCATGTTGGTCGCACTGGTCATGCTACACTTTGTGTGGACCTGCATGATCTATCGGATCGTCGCGAATTCGTTCCAAACGAAGGGCAAGATCGAGGATGTCAGATCGGACTCGGAGCAAAGTGATTGTGAGGAGCTAATGGCGGATGGAAAGGGTGACGGCGGGCGGGAGCGGAATGGAATTGGCGCGATCAGCAAGAAAGGATGATTTCTGTGTTCGTTTGTTCATTATACGCAGGATTGGATTAAAACAAATTTTTTTCGTCGAACTTTTCTTTAAAAAAACTTTTTAAAATTTGTTTTTAAAATCACTTTTTTTTATTCCGGACCCCCAAAAAATTGGTTTCTTAAAAATGAAATTTCTGAAATCATGTTACTTAGGTATGTTTTGAGGGACACTAAAGAGAACTTTTCCAGTGACTTGCATGTTTACGTCGATCACCTGCGATCTAGCCCCTTTGGTCATGACTTTGAGAACCTCGAAGGTAACTCTGTGGGTATATATGACAAAGGGAAGACCAATCTTCTGTTTGTAATTTGGGGATAAATATAAGTCCACTGCAACACCATTTTAAACTGAAATATTGTATAAGCGCCGCAAGCGATTTTTTGAGAATGATGAGCAATAAAACGAACGAAAACATGCCTTTTTACCTTAAAAAAGTCAGAAAATAACGAAAAAAGGGAACAATTAATAAAAAAGTGGACTTACCTTTTAAAATTTTAAAATAAAAAAGGGGCCAACTTTAAAAAAAAAATTTTACAAAAATTTTTTTACTTTTTTTTTAAATCCAACCCTGATTATATGTAGCGCAGTCTGTCCTCTTTATAGTGATCCCCCAAGTCTACGGTGTGATGAACGACGACAGTTATACGGTTCTCAATTTGCCGCTGATACCCTATGCAGCGCCATGTTTATGACGTGTTGCAGCAAAAGGTCGTGAGATGCGGACTGCGGACATTGAAAAAATTCTATGTCCAATGTCCGCAGTCCGCAGTCCGCATCCACCTGGCCGCGCCCTAAAGGGATTTTATCGGATGCGGAGAGTAGTGGCATGGTTACACCAAACTTTTGAAATTGACTTCCTTTTGGAGCATCAATTCGAAACCATACGAAATATTTCCACGGTTTTGATACGGTACAAGCGTCATCGTATCCAAGATTGATGTTTTTTCTTTCACAGTTTACTCATGTTGCGAGCGACACGACTGTCGGGTGCGTCGAAATTCATTGGCCATGGTTTTTTGTGCAAATCGTTTATTATTTTGTTGCTTTCAAAAAGTTTTCTTAAAGTTTGCCGCGCAAAACTTTTCATTTTTTTCATGTGCCTGCCTGTATGTACGTATATTCGCCGCCAATAAAAATAATATACTGTAATATAGTTTTTCGAATCGAAGCTTTTTTTATTCTTTTGTAACAAACTGACCTTGTTCACATGGCGGTAACAGCCTGGCTCAAGCATAAACGGAAGATACAAGGTAATAATATGAAGAACAAGAACACCATATCACGGGCAACATGTTAAACACTGAATTGAAAAAATATTGAGAAACGAATAAGCGATTGAAACATTATGTAGGTACAACTGAAAAGGAAATGGAACGCCAGCAGTGGTGAGTGAGATCAACGGAAGAGAATGGGTGTACAACTTCATAAAAACAGCCGATGGACTGTCAATTGGGATTAAGAAAACACTCGATATTTTGTTCGTCTTGGCAATTAGTTTACGGTGATGAGAACCAAAAGTATGGGTAAGAAAATTGGAAATGGACTCATCGTGACTAGAAAAATCCTAGAAACTTGGAAAAATCTTCTCAACTTTAGTATTGCACCTAATAATTAGCCGGTCAAAGTATTTGTTCGGATATTTTTCAGGTTCAGATCAAAAGAAGCATAGAATCAATAATTTCAGCATTAATCTGGATCAAATTTCAATTCAATTCAATATTGTTCAACTTTTATGTACAGCAAGTCAGCAATAAATGGTGAAACATCAGATGTCTTATCTCCTCACAATCAATTGTGTGATAAACAGGCACATTGCCAATATCGACCAATGCCATGAAACATCATCTGCGCCGTCCGTATTGTCGCCATCTGTAAATAATTTATTTTTTTTATTTTGGCTTTTCCAACTTTCCTCTAGGTGTGGTGCACGACTTCATTTTTGTTTGAAACATTTGAAATACCGCACAAAACACAAATGTGTCGAAAGTTTGGTTTGGGTAGGAGGAGTGAAGTGTTTGCTTGGGCGGTTCAGGAACAGCAGAACATTGTGACTGTGTTTGGCACTGTTTGCCAGTGTACAGTACCTAACTTACAGATTGTACTCAATTGGTAACCATGCGACTGCATATTGCCTGCAAGCGCAAAGGCAGCATAATCTCATTTGAAATAAAGCAAAATTAAGAATGACACAAAATCGTTTTCAAACCGAGATTTTGTCGGATCTGGGAAGCGCCGGGCGCATCTGCAATGAATGGAATGAGAAACTCAATAAAGTTCTTCACATTGCTGAAAAAGTTGTACTACTTTCTAAAAAACAGCGATAGAAACAAGAGACATAAACTAAAAAATCAAGCACTTTCAAAAAGTTCAACCTTTATTGATCGTATTTGAATCGATATTGATCTGGGACCAGTCGATTGTGGGTCGTTTTGTGTCTACAACAAAAAATATGCGCCTCCACTATAATTCTGTAACTCATTTTTCACAATTCGGACGATTTTTTGGCTAAACAGAGACTAAAATTCTACAAAAAACATAAATTTAGCAAGCTTTGTTGCGAGCTTACTTGCACGAGTCGGCGTGCGCCAGTCAGTCGTCGGCAGCTCGTTATTTACGTCAGTCGCAAACTTATGCACTGCAAAATAATATGAAGAACATAAAATTGCGTCTCTATTTTCTTGCAATCTTTCGCCGAATTTAATGCTTTCTATACTTTAACATAAACTCAGAGCTTCAGTCGCAGACACAGCAAGCCTCACGTGAACTCAAGTTGGATAAATTGTATAACGTAAAAATACGCAACCGCATAATAGACATTTTCTAAGTGCCTACGGCGGCGGACTTCAGTGCAGCGCAAGCAGCGAATAGGTGCAAAAAGGGAAGCCCACTGAAGGGACGCAAGTTTGGAAATGAAACATTACAGTACTTTTCAGGTAGAAAGTGGCATTCTGCAGTCCGTGTGCATTTTTGGCCACACAAGTGTACTCGCCAAAGTCTGTGTGACGCAGCGACCGAATCGTGAGCTCGGACGCTGATACGAACTGGTCGCGACCGTCGCCGACGGAGTTTTGCTGGAATGGATGTGGGTTACGGTAACGGGATTACGGTAGGTTTTTTCGGTTTTGGCGGGTTCGGACCAGGGTTGGAAAAAAAAATTTTAAATAAAAAAATTTTTTTTTGAAAAGTCTGAGATTCGAAGAAATTTTACCAAATTTGCCTAAAAAACGCGCAAAAACGCGAAAAAATGCAACTTTAATTGATAAGCCACTTTTGTGACTTGGTTTGCATCACTTATGAAGAGTGTTTACGTCATTTCGGTGCGATCCAACAGTATGTGCTTCATATGGACCTATGATTGCTGCTCTGTGGTATTGGTCGCACAATGACTTTATAGGAATTGGTCAAATTTTTTTCCTGAATGGTAAAGCAGGAAAGTGACAGGGCACTGACGTTGCGTTGCGCGATCACACACAAGCCATGCAGTCACCAAATGTTTCAGACTCGCAGCAACTGGGTGATCTGCTGGATTACTTTCAGATAAAAATGTTTTGTGAGAATCACAAATAGCACAGTGGTTAAGAGTGACTGAACGTGAAAATCAGGATTGATTTGAAAACATTTTCAGCTGAAAATAATCTAGCAGATCAACCACGTTGCCGCAGGTCTGAAACATTCTCTTTACTACATTCTTTGTGTTGTGGTCTGGCGAATAGACACACACCCATACGCGTCGAGGCGTATAACGAACGGACCGGTATTATGTGTGTGTGCTGCGGTGCACTGTGTATTGAGCGTGCGTGCGTTGGGTTTATGAGTGATTCTGAGCCGCAGCCAGACCGCGTTCCCGTAGCTCAGTTGGTAGAGCAACTGGCTATCCAGGCCTGGTGGCTGGGAGGTCGGAGGTTCGAGTCCTTCCGGGAGCATACGTTTGGTGTGGCGGTTCAGAGATCACAGTGTGCGATCACGCAACGCAACGTCATTGCCCCGTCACTTTCCCTCTTTACGATTCAGGAAAGAAATTTGACCAATTCTTATAAAGTCATTGTGCGACCAATATCAGACACAACAGTTTGTGGTCGAATAAGCAAGATTCACTCATAAACGACACAGAATTGAGAATATAAGCTGTAGAAATACTTGTCGGGTAGCTGTATCAGTCGTATATGACCGACCTGATGGGGTATGACATCGAAGTACCATGTAGGTACACGCATACTGTGTCCCATGTATCGCGGGAAGGTATAATAACATCATTTGGGGCATCTTAGATACGAAATACATGCTCCAAAGGTGATTTTGTGAAGAAATTTTTCGACCCTTGAGAAACAATGACAAAAAATAACCTCCAAAAAACCTATTTTTGGACGTTTTAGAACATTTTGTTCCCCCGGAAAAAATTTAAAAAAATTTTTTTTCAAAAACCTTTTTTAAAAAAATTTTTTTTTAAAGAAACAAATTTTTTTTGCCCAACCCTGGTTCGGACAGTCATTGACTGATGGGCATGATAACAAAAATGGCAACAGCACCAGCGATCCTGAGTCACAAACCATCGCCTCACTTGTTGTTGGGGTCCACTTACGTGAATTTAAAAAAAAACTGACTGTGCACCTCTATATTAAGTAACACCAAAAACTGCTCATAGAGCCAAAACATCTTCACGACTCACAATAATATGCCTGGACAGCGTGCCCATTGGTTCGGGCTTAATGGGTTTGTCATCGTGCAGCCATTCAATCAGCGGCCGGGGCCAGGCCTCAACGCGACATGTGATTAATACGGTAGAACCGATTGTCGATACTTTAACATTGTCCAGCGCCGGGATTACGGTAGGTGGGACTGGAATGGATAATGGGTACGGTAAGGTAACTGTATGGTCAGTGTTTTGTTTTGATTAGGCCACTTTATACTGTGTCTCATGGCCAACATTTTCTTGCGCGTTGATTGGCTCATGCTCGACCAACGGCCAATCAGAGCGTCAGAAAATGTTGCGTGTATAGCAACGAGACAAAGTATAAAGTGGCTTTTACTGCATGTGCATGTGTCTGTGCATCCCATCCATTTTTATACCGCTTGTGAAACATAAGCTCGCCAAGCCAAGCTTTTCGTTTGAGTGTTTCATGTGAACATATGCAGCTGTCACTATTATGAACAACAACGTTTCTTACTATGTCAGCTAGTCACCCGACATTTCCCAAAAGGCACCCCCAACAGCAACACACTGCTGCACACTCACAGAGCACATGCAGTTTCGTGGTGACCACATCATCCGGGTCGATCGCATTACTCGCCATACACTCGTAGTCGCCAAAATGTTGTCGGCTGACACGATGGATGGTCAGGACAGGACCCGGCGAATTCGTGACTGAAACATTACATGGCACTCACATATGTGTAATCGTGCACTAGGTACATGTTATCAGGAAAGACGTCCCAACCCACAGCAGCAGTAGTCAGTCATTATTGTCAGTCAGATCTTTTGTGTCAGTCAGAGTATAACCCGCTGGTGTATGCTGTTAGTGGTAGTAATAAAATCTGTATCCCTCTTATCTTCCGGCTTCGGCATAAAAACTTTGTCTTATCATCCTACAAATATGTAAGTGCGGCTTAAAGTGAAGCAACGTTCAAGACAACGTTGTCGTACATGTTCTAGCCAATTTGTTGCGAATGCCAAACCTTGACTGACCACTTTTTAGCCGACAAAAGTGACTGACGTTGTAATTACAGATACCTATACACAAACACAAACAAACGAGCGCACGCACTTGCATAATTGCTACTCGGATCTGGATAAATCAATTTTCGGTCCTTTCTCCTCCAGACCACTTTCGGTGGCGGGTGACCGGTGGCGCTGCATAGAAGCGAAACGTTGTGACCTTCGGTCACCTCGATGTCGGCTGACGTTTGTGATTTGTCGACCTTCGGTGGCACTGCAACACAATCAAGGACCACATTTAAAGGGATGGGAGGACACTTTTTATCGGGACATGTGACACCCATACCACGTTTGCTCGTGTGTACACCCCCCGTCCGATCTGGCAGGCTAAGCAGTGTTTGGCCTGGTTAGTTCTGGGATCAACCCCCAGCGGACGGAGCAACATCAAAGTGGTGTCGTGGGTCAACCCAGCCTTCCATCCCTGAGAAGGGTCGGTAAATGGGAAACAGCAATTGCTGTGGGTAACAGGCACCTACCCATTAGAGTCACCGGCAACGGGTTGTTGGTAGGTCCCTCGCGGAGCCTAAATTCTGCGGAACGCCTTTGCCTTTTTTTTATCGGATTGATTTTTGTTGGAACTTGTCGTGAAAGTTATGGGTATTATGATGTTGATTTTTGGTCGCACATACGTAGTTTTTGGTCTTTTGCTTTTACCAGTTGAACTCGAGTGCGTAACCGTTCGGAGTACCGTACCGTACCAATGATTGTGTCCAGAATAAATTTATTTATTTTTTCGGAGAAACCAGGAGATTGAAATACCGAAATATTTGAATTTGATAACACCGATTTGAACCATCGTCAGTTAGCGCTCTTCTAACATCGCACTTGGATTGTGTTTATGAAAATAATTACAATATTTCTTTCTCAGCGGTATGTAGCTTTTTCTGATTTCCTACAAATATTGACACACTTCAGGTCCCCCTGGCTGTTGGCTAATTTCATGCTCCACACACCGCATGCTCTGGCCGCAACTGGAGAGATTTTGCCAAGAAAGAGACAGATTGACTGGACACTAAACGCACCCGGAAATGTGCAATTATTAGCTGAACAATGTACTGTAACATCATGCATCGCGCTTGCGAGGCCAATAACTAATTAACTACCCCCATAATCTTTTGCTCGGAGAGATAATTAGCAACAGCACGCTCTTTTTGACCTCAGATGACAACAAAAGAAGGTAGCAATTTGTTCTACAGCCCTCACCTGTTGTGCATTTGGGTATTAAAAAAGGTTGGCTCAAAACGATGAAAGGTCGGACTTAGACCAGAACCACCTTTGAAAATCAGGCAACAATCAGGTCTCACCTTTGAGCTCAAGCTGAGCAATCTGACTGATCGGCGGGTTGGTGTTCACTTGGCACATGTACACACCAGCATCAGGCAAATGGACATTCCTTGAAAAATCAGGGAAGAATTTGATCAGAAAACTTCAAATCTCGACTCAGACCAGAACCGAACCTGATCTTTAGCACCCAACTGCCGTCGTGTTCGCGCCATTCAACGGCGTACTTGTGCTTCGATCTGAACACATTGTCCTTCCATGTGAGCAGCGTTGGCTGGTCTTTGCTCGAATGCAGTTTGAGCCAGGCGACCTATGGGCATTTTCTGTCCAATATCTTTTTAAAAATTAATTTTGGCCTATTCTGTCCAAGAAAACAGTTGTGGATTGTGTGGAATCGGAAGATTATCACTGAGAGAACGATTGATGAGATAAACTGAGCACTGCATCCTGCTATGGGGGCAAGGGAAATGATGACGAGCGTGCTTTGTTATCATGCCCATCTGGCTGCCAGTGTAGCTGGCAAGTACAAAACTGCAAAACAGCGACCACGCATATGTACCATATTCATGCACTAACCTGATGTCTGCCCAAATGTTCTATCCTGCACGCTATCGACACGGTGTCACCAGCTTTTGCTGTCATATTGTGCATCCGTTCGGCGAAACGGGGCGGTGGGCCTCGGCCGCAGACTGGAATCGCGAATGAAACTTTTGCTGTTTTTTCTTGTCAGAATAATGACTATTTATAATTAAATTCCGTATTTTCAACGAAAACTTCTGGTCTGAAACCCACCTTCGTCTTCTAGTATTGTGCACAACAAAGTAGGCAAATTGAGTATTGAGGGCACCATGCCGCCGGCGTCGGTTAGGGCACTCATCAACCAGACTAAGACTAGCACCAGAGTTGGGAGCAACATTGTGTGCTCGCTTGGGCAAGTGACACTTGATAACGGAATCACTGTCTTGTCATTTTGAGCCAAATTAATGATGAAAATTTCATGTCCGGCATATTTTGGATATAGGTATATAATTACGGCATTTTTCGGATATTTTATGTATATAATCCGGTCACAGCCTCAAATTATGCGATTTGTATGCACGTAACATGTTTCTTGAAAAAACTGACCAATAAACATGAATCAGTAACTGGCACAAGCACACTTCAAGCAACGTGTAGTGGCACTTGGAGCCCTAATACAATCAGTATCAAGAGATCCAAGCCTGATCCATGTTTGTTATAAATTGAACATGCTAACACGACAAGATGAACATTGGTGTTCACAGCATAAGTTCACGACAAAATGATCAAGATGGTCTCAGGGACAAGCAGCAAAAGTGCACTCTAATCAGTCAAGGGGTGCTGGAGTTATAATTGACCTGATAACAAAATGGCCTTGCTGCTCTGGTATATGTACATATGTCTCCAGTACAGTGTCTATAAAAAGCCCGAGATAACGGGGAGCCCAGATAAGCATGCTCAATTCATGGTTTTGTCGGCTATGTATGTATTCTTCTATCACTTTGTGCACCTCATGTAAGGTGGAGAGGTCGCGCATCACAGCCAAAAACATGCTCAATGCATGCGCATTGAAGTGCATGTATGCTGCTGCCCTCAAGTGATTGAATTACGGTGTCAATGCTGTGCAGTGTGCATGTGCACCTGCACTATGTAGGGCGTTGAAAAAGCGGTTCAATTCAAGTTCTCAGTTCTTTAGCGGTTTTAATGAGCTAAAGAACCAAATCAGAACCACCGTGTGCCCCATCTGCCTGTGGTGCACATGTGCATAACATCCTATACTTTTGGCCATGAAGCGGCTTCTTCGTGCATAAGGTCTAAATTAGCAACATGTTCAAGTCCTTGCCCAGGGCCAAGCCAGTGGAACTAAACATTCAAGACAGACGGGACAAGCGCGTAAACTGATGGAATCATCTTATGTCCATTCGTAATCAAGTACTGCTGCTGCTGCGCTGGATGCTTGACTTGTGAACTGATAAAGTGGACACACTTGTATGGTCACCAGTCACTTGGAAGGTACATACATATGTATTTCTGAGGTCACGTCTGTATATGTATACATATACATACATGGGTTTTTCTTAATTGAAAGACGTTCGGAACTAGTCCCAGTTCCCGGGAACAGCGCATACGTTCTGGTAGGTACTAGGTATATGTATACAGAATGCTTTGTCACCTTCCTCCACAGGGCGTGGGTGGGTAAATATACAGTGGTCAATTCAAATCGTCAAATCACTTCGTCAATTCACAGCAGCACCGAGTGAGCACGAGAAATACCATAACACATACAGTACATGACATTCGGGATGAGTTGACGACCTTACAAAGTGACGCCTTCGATTGGACTATCGTAATAGGCTCTCCCTTTCGCTTTTGTCTGCGGCTGAGGCATACCGTTTCAAGCATTAGGTCAAGCTGAACTCGAGTCAGATTCCAAATTCCGCAAATACATAGTAGTAACAAGAATATTCTGCGCAGAAATCGTACTTATACACAAACAAAATAGTCAAAAACATTAACGATGGTCGTCGCTGCACGACACCAAAATACCACACCATCCTTTTACGGCACATGTCCGTGGGTATGCGAGGGCCATAATGAGCCCAACGCGTACGTTGAGGGGAACGGGGCTCTAAAATATTACGTAATATGATTTGTAGGGATCAAGACGTGAAAGGGCGGCAGCAGTATTCGGCCAAACGTAAAAATTATGATAATCAAGCAGCGCATCCCTTTGCTTGCACCCGCAGATTTCCGTTTGGGTACCCCATGCGGGAATTGCTCAAAGCCGTGCTTGAAGACCCCTGATGACGCGGTGGTATACGTGGACGTGTGGCGGATATTTGAGGCTTTGGCCGGACTCCAACACCAACCGAAGATATCGCTTTGCATTTTAGAGACAGACGCCAAGGACTAATGCGTTGTCGCCACGCCAGAAGCAGTTTATTATCATATTTCAGCACTTCAATGCATTCTTTTCGACTCAACACCTTGAAAAGCAGGAATGTCATACTAAAGGACAAATTTTAAGTGGGAGCCGGTGGAAGTCCGATGAAACACACTTCTTGACTTTAGTCGAAGAAACCAATTTCTGTTGTGTAATTTCTTGTCTCATGTTTCCCGGTCTATATCGACTATTCTACAGTAAATCTCAACTCATAAACAAAAACAAACAAGAGGTCAATCTGGCTCACACTCTCCGATGCCTCAGCCTCAGGGCTTATAGTGCGGCGTGAAATCTGGTAAAAAGCTTATGTATCCGTCTTTAAGTGTAGACAATTATTGGGTGTAACCACTTATAACGGACCAATCGTTTGCATATGGTACCCAATAATTGAAACATCAGTCAACCATGACCAGCGGCACAGCTGCATAGGATCTCACAGTAGACCGAGAAGAGTCGTTATCGTATACAGGAGGCTTTGAGGACACCAAGTGGGAAGTCAAGTGCATTATTACTACACGAACACGATTAAGCATAGTAATTGTTGTCGTTTATTTATTGAGGGAAGTCAAAAATACTTTCGCATGTAATATTTGGAACCGCTGGATCTAAAAATATTACTGCAGTAAAAAATCTTAGAAACTGTAACTCCTCAAACTCGAGACTTTATAAACAGAAGTTTATGCAGTGACTATACTAACGAGACGGCTACAAAAAACCTGTTATTAGTAAGTGGACTCTGAAATGCTTCAGGTGTGCATGCAAGGAAGGCAAGTGCATTTCCGGCTTCGCACCCTGTGTTTTGTTCAGCTGCACAGCAATCAGTGCTCTTTAGTTTCCATTCATTTTTGAAAGCCACTGAATAAATATCGCAACGCACACACCAGCACATCTGAGATGCAGAATTTCCTGCAATTTCCATCGGCTCTCAATCAACAGAACCTAGTTAAAAAAAGGAGTGCTAAATCTGTGCATGGCAATCTTTTATGTAAAAAGGTGAACCCCAATCCAAAAATTTTCCAAGCCGTCCTTGAAATTAAACGTCGTGTTAACCAAAGTGCATTAATTATTCACGCCATAAATGCGCTACCGACGTATCCGGCTAAATGTCGCTCCACGACCAAGCGTGAATTCGTCAAACATTAAGCACATGCGTAAAGCCACTGATGCCTGAATTTAATTTTAGGCTACGTGCCAAGATCTGTTATTCTAAGCGTTTAAGTGAATTCAATGAGACACCTGGTTTCACTTATTTGTCTGTGTCAGTTGCGAGGGTACCGTATCCTCTACAGGCAATTATAGGCGGGAATTTGTCCGGAAACTGGTGATAATGTAGTTTAAAAGAAGAATATGAACATTTTTTCCTAAAATTAAATCCACACTAACCAGCATCTCGTATGAGCAATGTCGCAGCCGCTGTCAATGCAATGTGCCAAATTACAATCATTTTCGAATATCCGAAAATGTTGGCGTTCCGGAACGAAGCGTCGAGCTCATTTATTCTCATTGGCTATCCGTCTGGCGCCAAATTTGTCACATTTGAATTTCGTTTGATTCGAAATCAGGTGCATTTTGTAGTTTCTTGTTTTAAGAAGAATGTGTACTAAAAGGATATGCCGTTATGCATGAGTTTAAAGAGTCCAGAACACGTGAACGGATGCCTAATGCAACAAGTGAAGTGACTTTGAAGATTGAATAAAACAAAGCACAGTGTCAGATCTGCGACTGTCAAAAGAAGACCCAGATTGACTGGCAGAAGATTTGTGTCGGAATTCGAGCCTTAACACGTTTCTTTGAACGAAGAATAAGCTAAGAAGCCTAAATAGCTTTTCGCGCACGGTTGAATTCTCTTCGAGTGGTCTCAAGGACTCGAAATCTCAGAGCCGACAGTCGGTCTGGCACGGAAGACATGTTAACGTCGTCATGAAGATGTAACTGGTAAACATTAGTATACCTCTGACTTAAACATGTGCCCACCATACCCACATTCGTTCAGACTTACTGACGAACATTCTTCCGTCTGCAGACTTCAGGTAACAAAAAGTTTCACGCAATGACCATGGGGGTGACAAAGAGAGCGGAACTTGTTGTGTGACTATTAGCCGGTAAGGAATAGAGAAAGTATTAAGTTTGGCAACAATATTTGTTGCCTGTATTACGGTAGGTGTATACCTATGTAAGCATCGTATGTACCTCTGTATATATCGTATACTTTAAAGCAGCATTTGTTGTGTCGTACACTTACACACAATAACCGCACACTACGCGCCAAAGAACCCTTTGGGGCTTCAATTATCTGCTTCGCCTCTCAGCGACAGTGGGTGGTCCATGTATGGCATGAAGGTTCAAGTCCACCGGCTCGGGTTTACAAACACACACGCACACACCATTTATATGTGGGGACGGTGGTGTTATTTGAAATATGCAACATGGTGGTAAAAAGTTAAAAGCTTTTCCACCACCGGCAAACTATG
>JASAMV010001780.1:0-36587 GCA_030248065.1 Rhynchonema sp. JSB1_4 | reverse complement strand
TTTCATCCCGCTTAATCTGCAATTAACCAATGTATACCGAATGCGAATGTGCCTTGCATAACAAGTCATAGGTGATATCACCTTGCCACACCCACCTGTACTCACATCACTGCCCACAAACGAGCCGAGTTGTCTCAGTCCCAGATCAGCTTCTTGAGCGAACACCCCAGTGAACGTCACATCGTCAATCCACATGTCCATCAAATATTTTATCGATTTTGTGTTGCCCACCTGGACCAATTTGTCAATGCAGCCAGGCGAGTACATTGTTGAATAACCCATGCAATAGTGAGGGTAGTGCTTGTACGGGTAGACACTAGGTGGCATGTACCATTTGGCGCTGCAAAACATGCCGCATTCAATTGTTTTGGCGGGGATTAAATTGACAGGGATAGAAATTTGAATTCAAGCGACGGTGTGTAAAACATGGTGATCGGATCGATCGATCTATTTTTTTGCATTCGTTATTTCGACTGGCGCAAAAGTTGCTGCCAGTTCCAGCATAAACCAGTGGTCGCAACAAGAAAATTTCAAAAGTTCGCCCAAAATTTCACAAAAGAATTTCAACGCAAGCGATGTCCCATGAGCAAGGTAAATCCGATTCGGTCCTATCCGACCACCAGGTTTGTAACCGAATACGCTTGAAATCGATCCAACTGAAATCCCAACCTCGGTTTTCGCATCGGGAACGGTCCGTTGAGCGATCGGCATTTGCCCGAGCAAGTGCAGTGCCCATAGATCACATCTCTGACCGCATATACATGATTTAGCGCTATAAAATTGAGCAAATTCCTCGGGAATATCATTCCATCCATATTAGTCGACATGACAACTGTAGGCCAGAGTCTGGGCTGATTCAGTTGGTGCCATCGCATGGTCTCCAGTGTTTTCAGGCTCAGATTATGATAAGCGTCAATGAAACTGTCGAAGAAAATGATATCGCCGCGATCACGTGACTCCTTCTCGCACGCTGATTGGTCGTGTTGGTTGCGACTTCTCGCGGCCACAAAGACAACGAACATCCCCAGTACACGTGCTTCGCGCACCCATGTTTGACGTAATGTTTCACGCATTATGCTCTCACTCGGCGCACTTCGAATATAGATGGCAATCGAATAGTTCTTCTGCTCGAGCCGAGGTATTTGGGTGTAAAGTGTGGGGTTGACAAGCACGCTCGAGGGTTGCACCAATCTGCCAGCACTGGCATTGCCGGCTGTTGAAACATTCGATTTCGGAAATCCCGAACCGACAAGGTAAATCGGCATTTTTTCTGTCGTTCGTGTGAAAATGTCTGACGCTTTCTGCACAAGTTCGTTGAATCTGCGCTTCATGTGTATCGGCACTCTGCTCGTGTCCAATGTGAATGCAATGGCCATCATCAGGGATATCAACGTTAGAAATAAAAACAGCAGACGATGGGTGGTCACGGCACCACAATCAGACATGTTACCCAGGTGGCGCCAGCTGTAGTATATCTAGTAGTTTGGTAACTTCGCGAAAGCACCCTTAAATCAGCTGTCAAGGCGTGCTTGAACTACTTGAACTATTGTATACTGTATGTATGCTAAAGGAAAATCATTGGACCGAAATTAATATGATGACATTGTGTCTTTTACGCATAAGTAGTACGATGGCTCTCTCTCGACAGCTTTTGTGTTCCTACAGGCATTGTACATCTCTGCGACCACAACGAACGGAACCATAGAAATCAAGTATTGAGTATAAAGCTTTGTCGCACAGAAGATAGAGTCAATACAATATCACATGAACGTAAAATAATGTTCAACCGAGTTTGTACAGACGCGTTGTCACAAGAACAGCATCGCCTGAGTGGCATTAGTCCGTTGGCTGACCCTGTGGGCCACTTCGGTTATATTAAAGTCCAACGATGTTGTCTCGCCGGCCAACGTCTTATCGGTGGTGCTGTCGCGGAACTTCATCAAGAGCACTGCGTACGTCATTATTAGACTGAACATCTGCAAAAAAACAGTTGAAAACTACAGTAAACGATAAACATTCATGAATAATATTTGAAGAATAAACACCATGCCGGTGTCAAAGTTGGTGAGAGGATCGGATTGGGCCGGATCTACCTTCGACTTGACCAAGTGATACGCTGCTAGCGATTTATTTATTCGTGCTACCAATTTCAACCAGCATAGGAATCCTTTACCAACACTCTGACGAACAACTTTACACTGGTCAAAATTACGTCCGTCTAGTGGCATAAGTAAACATCGAACTTTTATCCTGTTATCCTGTTCCAACACAAACAGGTGACAATTCGACAGATTCGATTCGATAACCAATTTTGATAGCGCCGATCATACTATTGTCCGAAACTAACCGTAAAGAAGACATTGCGTTCAATTGGGAATGCGCGCCAGACAGTGATGCCCCAGACGTACTGCGTTTGCATTTTGTACATAAATGACATCAGCTGCAAACATGATGTACAGTATATACTAAGTCAAACATTAGGCACATCAGCGGCTAGACACCAACCATAAATTGACTGTTGGATGTGCCTTCAGTCTCCGATGGCGCCAGCGCCAGGACGGCTTTCATGATTCGCCTGGTCTGAAAATATACGTAGTTTGAAAATTTATATTTTGAAAAACTTCTTGTTTCATTATTCCACACAACACTAACATTTTCGTTCACTTTAGTCCCGATATGTAATATGACGGCAATGTAAATGATGGCCAGAAGAATCTGAAAACAGGATTGGGAAAAATCGGATGAATTGATAAAGGCAAAGACGGCGCAACTTGAGAAAATGAATATTTTATTTCACCTGAAGCACACTCCAGGCGACATTGAAGTACAACATGGCCCTAGCGTTCTGCAACTCTTCAAGTGAGGTAGTCGTCTCCAAGATGACCCGCGGCAATTGTAGGAATGAACTGGCTTGTGTCAGGAAATAGATGGTCAAACACAATGTGAACAGACACCAGGCCAACGACAGGAATATCCACGGACCAAACAGATTGCCGGCAAGCTCCTGTAGGATGCACAATGGGTCACGTACTGTCATGCCGAAATGAAACTTGGCGATCGCTCCGATCTTAGTACCTTAATCACATGATTATTCTCACTGCGGATACTTCGACATTCACTACTGATGTGACCAGTCAGCCGTGTTCAAGTACTAAGTTATTTATCACGTGTCTGGAAACAGCTTTTACGCCGGTCAAGAGATAAGTATCATCAATTAGTGACTTTCGACACATCCTAAATACAAACAGCCAAAATAGTCAAGCCGGACCAAGCCAATCTGCATAACAGCTCACAAACCCAACCTGCAGCTCAGCCAGATCAAGGAATATCTTGTAGTAGAATTTGAGCGGATGCATTCCCTGCATAATGCGACGTCGCAGTTCAACACACCAGCGATAGATCATTGTTTCGATCAACAGGAAGTAGAAGACGGGTATGGTGCCCCAGACACTGATTGCCGGCACGAGGACCAGGCCCAAGTTGGTCAACCAGTCCTTCAGCCAATTAGCGCTCAGCTCATAGCCCAAATAGACGAACTCGAAAGCTTTGAGTGCAAAGAACGTCACCGCTGGAAAGGATGAAGCGAATTTTGCGAAGATGATGATGATGACTACAAGACGGCACTGTTTGTAGTTGGATGAAATCAGCGGATTTGGACACATGCGCTTTGATAATGTGAGAATATCCGAAAAAAGTCAGTTAGTCCGTCGCTCTACGGTTCTACAGTCCGCAAGTTTCGCTCAAAAACTTGCGACACTCGAAAAAGTCGATTATCGTTCAACAAATGCCCACCGTCCAGTCCACGTAGGCATCTTCAAACTCACTCTGGAAGCGATTGATTTCGGCGCAATCAACAATTTTAAGGTTATTCCATCATCGCAACCCACCAACAACAGTAATAGATCCAATCACAGTGCCACACATCCAGCCGATGCCCAGCACGAACGAGAAATTGTGCTGAAAGTCGCGATCGACTCGATTCAACGCGAGCAACAGTCGACGATGTCGGCCGTGGCACAACACGTACAGACTGATGTACATGGCGTTGATCAATGGCTTCAGCCCAGTGATGATACCGCTCACCGTCAATGCGTGCATCCAGCCTACATGATGTTGCAGCGTGAAGGGTTATGATATGGAACTTGGTGATTAGATCGCTCTGGTTGAAATGAGCGCCGCACCAGTGACGCTAGAACGTATCCCAAAAAGTCACGTAAACGTGTATGTGACCATGGTATAAGACCAAGGATTTGATGACCAAGTTCGACATCATGATCAATAATTCAGTTTTTGTCTCATGCTCGCACCGACAATGGTATGGTGCACCACGCGTGGGTGAAACTGCACGGCTGATAATTGAAGATGTATCAAAATCGGTTGGCCTCCATCACCGATGGGCATGATAACAACAACCAGCTTCAAGCTGATGCCGAACCTGCTGGAAGATACATACATAACATTCAAATGTGTGGGCTTGCTTTGTGGCGGTGCATGATGTTGTAATGAAACAGGCACACATGTACAATCCGAAATCGCTTGTGCACACGAAATCAGACTTTGAGCACAAATTATCCAAATTATACGTTTCTTAGATGATTCCAACGGCAGTCTACAAACACCAACAACCCGAACCCACGCACCAAAATAGTGCGCATACTGCATGACGACGGTGCAGGTGAAGTAGCACATGTACGCATTCAGACCCAGATAGAAGAGTGCCAATAGTTTCCAGAAGAGTGCGCTCAGCAGAACGGCACATTTTGCCAGATTTGTTCGTTCGGCGCGATTGTCAGCCACAAATGCGCTTGGGGATGAATGTTGCTGCTGATGTGAATCACTGACGTTCATCAGACTGATCGTGTTCGTTGTGTCATCACCGGCTGTGGCGTTCACACTAAATTATATGGATGGTCTATCCTCTATACAACGAATCGAACTGGTGTAGTTTGGCTCACACTTATCATGAACCACGGGGCGTTATTGAGAAGCATGGTTGCTGACTTGCAGCTTGAGTATTAGCGGCAGACTGCTGGGAATGAAAATTCCATGCGGTATATCAGTGTGATGGTAGTGTGGTGTCAAAGCTGGTATTCGGACCACACTGGATCGGGGAGTGATTGGTCAACACATGAGCTCGGGTACATATATTTTGAGATTTTGTAAGTTTTTACTTTACTTCTCTTGAAAAAAACTACAGTTCTAGTCCACTCTGCACAACGATCATTATCGGTATCAACCAAGAACAGCTTTCGTGATATGTCCATCTCGAACTATTCACTCAAATATGGCAATGGCGTTGCTGGTGGACTGTGGCTTCTGAGACAAGTTCTCCTGCACAGACTGACGCTGGACAACTTGCATCAACTACAATTCAATTAGCCCAAGCATGGACCCACCAACAGTCACTATACAATCGCGCATTCTGACTGACAGTTGTGTCGGGTGTTTGATCATTGTGCTGGTCGGGCTTGAGTCGTTGTCTGAATCGTCGTTTTATCGCACGTCGTCCACCAGCACGAGTGAATAGGTCAACATCGGACATGCTCCCCGGGAAGTAACCGAACACCTGGGTGGGAAAGCACGTTTCAAGTTTTATACGCAAACTATCGCAAAAGCATGCGGACTGTCCGACTAATTTTGTTTTCATTGTGCGACTGAGTCGCAGCACTAATCACCAGCAAAGTTATTTACCCACAGCAGATTGTTACACATGGTCAAAATCAGTGTTGCTTGCTGCTGGCTATTGTACATATATGTATGTAGACTACTATAAAATTTTTGAACAAAAATCCACGAAAGTTTGCGTGTTCGCGTGCATCCGCAGCCGAGCAACGGTGTGGGTTCAAATAATGATT
The DNA here is from genome assembly GCA_030248065.1 of Rhynchonema sp. JSB1_4. Taxonomy (NCBI): domain Eukaryota; kingdom Metazoa; phylum Nematoda; class Chromadorea; order Monhysterida; family Xyalidae; genus Rhynchonema; species Rhynchonema sp. JSB1_4. The sequence continues at coordinate 30,732 of JASAMV010001780.1, read as the reverse complement.
CAGTGTGAGTGTATAGTCGACACTCTTTATAGTGAGGAGCTACTTATGGTATTTACTATCGCAAGAGTAGGATCCTCACTAGATCATGGGGTTACAGTGGAGATGATGGACTGTTAGCTCGATAGATGATGTGCAATGCAATCCCATGGCCGCATCACGCACCCTGAGTGCATTGAGCACATGTCGCATGCGTGTAGTCAGCGGTGTCATTGCGCACACAGACGCATCATCAAAGTGTACGGCACGATCCACCAGGAAATCGGGTGGGGAATTACTCGGGATCGAGTTAGGCATCGCGGAATCGGTCGAAAAGCCGGTGGTGTCGATCAAGGTTGCCTGATCGTTGGAAGTCTGGAATTATGCGGACTTTGTTCACTTTACGGTGGGCCACATTCACATTTTTTGTTTGTGTTTCAGGTAGGCTGACACAATAAAAAGCCATCAGAAAGGAAAGCGCTCTGGGTCCAATGATATTTCAGTTACAGTTGAGTGTTTACAATTCTTTCCTGATATTGATATCAATACCGACCAAGAGAGTGCAAGTTGCAAATGGAAGGCAATGATGTAATCAGAACAGGTCTTCCGATTCAGTGAGTTTTGGTAATTGCGCAGCGTGCAATTGAGTAATAAAACCCCAAAACGAACTTGACTCAAACCACCCGAGCTTTTGTCCTGTTTTACAGCTTGGAGGCTTGTGCATTTGCATTGATACCGTATTTTTTACATGTACATAGAGCTCCGAGATATCCATTTTGAAAAAGTAAACAATCCTTTTGTTAGAAACATTTTACTCAAATATAGCCCTCGGGGTCACGAGGGCTCCATTGTGAAGCAATTTCCGAAAAAACGCTTTTGAAACTTCTCAAACAAAACCTATCGTCTACTTCTTACAACGGAAATAAATCAATGATCACAAAAAAAATTGCAAGAAAATTTTTTCCAAATATACCTCTCTCGGAGGTCCGATGTGAAAAAATACGGTGGGTATATCGTCTATCAGCAATGAAACGTTTTGAGAAGTTCCTACATACATACGTCCAGCGTCGTTTCGTTACTGGCCGCATATACACTACCTCGTCAAGGAAGCGAGGTTCCAGGTTGGCACATAATGGTTGATGTCCCATTCTACCATAAAAGTACATTGTAGGTACATCTCTGCCTATAGTCACGTTAAGGAACCCTGAACAAACAAACTTACTCCGTCCAGAAAAAAACCGCACCACCAGAAGCTGACAGAACATTGATGATTGATGACTAACTTAAGAGGGTTGTAGACTATTTTGCGTTTAAAAACAAAATGTCAAAGACAAAACATAATGTTTACGATAGATTGTCACTTTTACAAAACTAACGTCATATTGCGGTACCATTGGCATTGGTTGAAGCTGTTGAGGATAAATGGCTCATTCAAACTGGGAGGAAGTCGTCGTGTGGTATACGCGCATGCAGTTTCTTCGAACCAAAACCCTGGGGGTGACTTATGGACTTTATGTACAGCTTTACTATGAAAAAAAGGTCGCGCTCCGGGGCATTATTATGGCGCAGCATTACAATGTTTTGCACTGTTTGCTCAAAGTTGGCAACCAGCCTGACTCGGCCTGTGATGGCGCAGACCCATAACGACAAACAAGCCAAAGAACAGCACAATCTGCGGTATCATGATGTTATGGCAGAAAAGCGAAATGTTTTGGCTTTTTCGCCTCGCAAAGTTCGAAAGTGAGCTGCTATGGCGTCGCTAAAATGAATCGTTAAGCCATCAAAGAGCACTAATGCGAGTTGCGAAGCACATTTTGGGTTGGCCTTTCAGCGCACATGGACGTGGCACATTGGAGAAATTATCCTGTCGACTTCATACAGATGACTACTGTACTTAGAGCAAGTGATACCGCTAATTGTTCCGTGCTGTAGCAAGCAGTGCGGTGTGTATAGTCCGTCCATCAGCTCATGACACCTTGTCTTGCTGCTGGCTGGTTTGTTCACTTCCTCCACGTTCTAATGAAAGAGAATTTGAGCGGGACCGATTTTGCAAAAAAACTAGAAAAACGATAGAATGTGTCGAAAAGGTATTCGATCAAATTTAGAATTAAATTAAAGTAAAATAGATAAAACACTTGGATTTCATAAAAATCACAATTAAGGAGCAAAAATAATACTTTCGGAAACTCAATTTCTCTTTCATTAGAACGTGGAGGAACAGAACAAGAAACAACAATCACAATAAATCGAGTTGAGGTCGGGAGGCTTTCTAGCAGCGGACCAGTAAATTATTGTCCACGGTTTAATTTGGATCGTCTACTTTTCGTTCGTGACTGAACATAATTTTCAATGCAATTTATGTTCTCAAGAACAAACTGACGGTCAATTTACGTTAACTGTGTGACTACTGTGGACCATATCAAAATCGGTAAGCGAAAAGGCATTACGCACATCCAAAGTCTACCACTCGCAGAAACACGTGAACTTGGACGTAAATGGCCGTTTGAGGCTTGGATTTCTACAAACAGCCCGACGTTCCACAAAAGAAACAAAACGCGGAAATTCTGTCCCCTCACAGGATAAACAGTCCAAAACCGCAGGGTGCAATAACATTTATGACTTCGGGCACTGAACCAACTTGGTCAAGCTCACTGCAGGATTCATGAGCTACATAATCGGGGCATGCGCGGTAGCGCATGTCCCATATGGTTGTCCGGAGTTAGTGCCGGCAGCAAAAATTTTAACTGGCCAGTAATTCCACAACAAAGCACCGATGGTTTCAATATTTAACCACAAGGTGCCTTAGGCCACCCTACATCTGCGTTCAAAATTTGACGTTGATCGGTACCGGCGTCGTGGAGTTACGGTACCCAACGCCTCTCAAAAAGTGCAAAAACGTTCTTCTTCTTTCTTTCTTTCTTTCTTTCTTTCTTTTTTTTTCCGGCAAAATGTTCGTCCAAAACTCAGGGATGCATCGGACGAGAAATCTGCCGCGGTACCGGGGGTTTTGAAGGTCGAGAAACTCGGTGGTGACATTGGTTTTTGGATCCAGTACTTTTCGGAGCCAGAACCGGAACTGGAACCGGAACTCAGCATTTAGCCATGCAAATCAGTCGCACAATACTGGTCTGGTCATAAAAACGGTGCGTGCGGTATATAGGTTTTCGGGGTCGAGAAATCTAATGGCGACATTGGTTTTTGAATCCGGAGCTCTTCGGAGCCAGAACCGGAACTGGAACCGGAACTCAGTAATTAGCAAGCAAATAAGTCGCGCAATACTGGTCTCATCATAAAGACAGTGCGTGCGGTATATAGGTTTTCGGGGTCGAGAAATCTAATGGTGACATTGGTTTTTCAATCCGGAGCTCTTCGGAACCAGAACTGGAACTGGAACCGGAACTCAATATTTAGCGATGCAAACAAGTCGCACAATACTGGTCTGATCATAAAGACCGTGCGTGCGGCATATAGGTTTTCGGGGTCGAGAAATCTAATGGTGACCTTGGTTTTTGAATTCGGAGTTCTTCGGAGCCAGAACCGGAACTGGAACCGGAACTCAGTATTTATCAAGCAAATAAGTCGCACAATACTGGTCTGATCATAAAGACAGTGCGTGCGGTATATAGGTTTTCGGGGTCGAGAAACCCAACGGTGGCATTGGTTTTTAAATCTGGAACTTTTCGGAGCCAGAACCGGAACTAGAACCGGAACTCAGTATTGATCAATGCGAATAAATAGTGTCATAGTGATATGATCTCCAATAATGTGTCAGCTGTTTATGTTTCTGGGGTCGTGGAATCTGATGGTGACATCGCTTTTTTACCTCTGACTTGATTGATGTGTGAAACAGTAACATGAATACAGTCAAACCATCACAAGGTGAACCTCAAGATAGTGAATTCTTTTATATAGTGAACGAATTATCAGTGTGATCATATGTATTTTCCGTCAACCGAATGAGAAAATGCGCTTACTCGATATAAAACAAAAATACAAGAAGAAAAATGCCTGCTGTCGCGCGGCAAGAATCAGGATATGGTTCTCGATATCATGCTGATCGCATATAAAACACCTATACAAGATTGTTTACTCCCCAAAGTAAAAAGATATCAGTGATTACGCACAGGAGCATAAGGCGACTAAAAACATCACCGAAACAGAAGAAAAGCTTATTTGCCAAAAATGAACAGGATTTAGAAAGAGGCATTGCATTCCATTTGACAAGTGAATTAAAAAGCGATACGCCATCAAGGAACCATATTGCGGCCAATAGCGCAATGAGGCGACGACGGCAAGCTGTCACAAGTTCGATTCGTACTAGTAACGGCATAAAGAGTGGGTAAAACGATTATGCCTTGGCCGCAATATGGTTCCTTGATGGCGTATCGCTTTTTAATTCACTTGTCAAATGGAATGCAATGCCTCTTTCTAAATCCTGTTCATTTTTGGCAAATAAGCTTTTCTTCTGTTTCGGTGATGTTTTTAGTCGCCTTATGCTCCTCTGCGTAATCACTGATATCTTTTTACTTTGGGGAGTAAACAATCTTGTATAGGTGTTTTATATGCGATCAGCATGATATCGAGAACCATATCCTGATTCTTGCCGCGCGACAGCAGGCATTTTTCTTCTTGTATACTCTAGTGTCTAGGATGAGAACGTTTGTGACAGAAACAAACGGCGCAAAAATCAGCGCGATCAAACAGGGGAACAGCTGTCATTCTGTATGCTAATTTGATCGTGCTCAAGTCAAACGAACTCAGTTCGGTCAATTATTGTAGGTATGTAGATAAACTTTTCTAATCGGCCAACGGTGCATTTCAGTATAAAGACAGTAGTTGCCAGAGATTTATGAACATTTTGCATGCCTGAACGCAGAGACAATATTGTTGAATTCAATGTTTACCTTAGAACAACAAAAATATAACATGATAAAAACCCACCTTTCTGCTGTTTCCCACAGCATTCAATCTGTGATGGAGTTTCTGTTCTGGTCTGCCCACAACAAGACAATTGCTGTCCGGATGATGGTCGGGGGGCGATCTATCGCTGTCCAACTGATGCATGTCAACGTAATTCGAGTCCGTTTTCACTTTCGTCATTATGAATATTTGGTGAGTATTGTCTCGGATCTGGTTACCGGACCCGCAAGTTTAAGGATAAGGACCCACTTTTAGCGACTGATTACGTTTCGGTGGGCACAAATGTACTTGTGTGCGCGGCAGCGGTCGGTCGCTGCATAGGCCATCATGCGCCGGCGTGGTTTTTCTGACCGACATATGTTGATGGTAAAAAACGTACTGCCATTCGGTGGAGTGCCTAGAAATATCGGCTGCTGGGCACAGGCAAATACAATTTACAGTCCCTGAAGCAAACAACGAACACCGTCATTTGGCACTCTTTGGGAACCCTTTAATTTGAATAAATTGTTGGGCTGCGAGTGCACGACACAAAAAAAAGCTGGGTAATGGTACGATCGTCAGCTCAAGCAGCCCCAATTGAGGGCGAGAAATTATACGTGAGAGCTGATGACAAGAGCTGACTATCTGAGCTGCCGACAGTAATAAGCCCTGTAAGTATACTATAGGGACGAGATTTTTTATTTTGGCACGATAGAACGGATCGTCAGGCATTCAGGATGGTGTATGGCTGGGAACACGTTAAGTATGGAATAAATTCATCTGATGTTTCATGAAGGGATGACCGCAGTTGAAGTGTGCACCCAATAAATTTTGTAAAACGTGAATGAACGCAGCCCCGAACAGCTGACTAGCGTGCCTGGACACGAATACCAATCCTGGAAGCAACAAGTAGGTATGCCAACATTTCAGTGCCCGACCGAGGTACATGTGCGGTGCAGGAGTTTCAGAGACCAGTGAAGTAACAAACTGGGGGTTTGGGAGACCAAGATGAATGAACCTGAGTGCGTAAATAGAGAAGCTGTACCGAAGTGCAGTACAATGTATATTTTGAACACAACAACAGTGTCTGGGTATTTGCCCGCGGTCACTAATTTCGTGTCGCCCGGCCCCGATGCCCATGGGCATTCATTATCAGGTGATTTGAGACAAATGGTGCTTCTAAATATACACTCAACACAACCTAAGAAAGTGCGGTATATCAGCTGCGCGCATGTGGTGAACCGTTTGTGAATATTTGGACCATCAAATTGTGATCGAAATAAATGATTGATCGTACGGTGAAGTGACAAGTGCTTGCTTACACAACGAAAACAGTTGGTTTGCGCGCTGAAAAAGATAAATTGACGCACTGCTGACACTTCCCGTTGATTGTTGCGCACTGAGATGGAACGCGGTCGGTTTTTGTCAGCGCCGTCGCCGCGGCCGCATCACTTGTTTTCGGAAAATAGCGCTCACATCCCACTTTTCCGTCAGCTGTTTTTGGTGGCCAAAAACCTGACCAAGTGCAGCAGCTGAGAAGCAAATGGTCGCAAACAGCCGGTATTGACGCACAACAAAGTGCCACGAGGATATATGTTCAGGTGTATACCCATAGCAATTTATATCGTGGTCAGGCACCGCCACATTGTTTTTGCTTGTTTATGTATAGCTTGAAATATCAGCCTGGTCAAATCAGAATTGCTCACAATTAACTAAAATGGACAATTGCGGAAAAGTTTTTGTTCTCACCATATCTCAGCCAACGAGAGTGTCAATAATGTACCGTGGGTAATTCCGACGTTATTTTTTAGGCCAAAACGGCTTATTTTGTGTCTTTACGATTTTATCAAGGAGAGAAAGGTCTAGAGGATGGCTGACGTATGTTTTGATTTGAGTAGTGTGTGTGCATTTTGTTTCGACCAAACTTACAAGCATTGCTGGGTCTATGCGCATGGGCGTTGGGTTGGGTGGCAAGGCTGACGCGTAATCACAATAACTCGAACGATGAGAGAAGAACTAACGGTTTGATTTTACATTTTCAAGACCAGAAGAACACAATCTAGCTAGAGTCATAAATCAGGCAAAAGACAGCTGATCCATCCCCAGCAAATCTATCCAAACGGTTTGATGAAAGACTCCGAACGGCCGACACAAATGCTTACTCGAAGTAATCAGGCGGCATTGGATTTCTATGTGCTGAAAAAAAGCGAACACCCGAACTGTTCAGTAAAAAAAGCTAATCTGATTCCAACGTTTCTGCCTGACTAGAGCGTGTTCGCTCGTTTAAGCAAGGTGCTTCATTCAGAGCAAATGGAGCATACTGTAGCGTGATATACATACTTGCAGCGGCAGTGGTGCACCAGGACATATTTGGATTTGAATTGGTGCTTGAATTATTATGTGATTGAAAATGGAGCACTAAAAAGTACCTATAACTGCTAAGAAAGAAATTGCGCTGTTCGTTATGTTGAAAGCAAGGATCGGGGTGCAGTAGTGGTGAATCGCTGCGTCAAAGCGTCAGGGTTGGGCAAAAAAAACGACGGCGTTTTTTCTTAAAAAAAAACGTTTTTAAAAAAACGCCTGGGTCGTTTTTTTTAAATCCTGAATTTCCTTGATTTTCCCTGATTTTTCAGGGAAAGTACCCTGATTATCAAGGAAAATCAATTTTTTTGTCCCATTTTTTCAAAAAATTTTCGACCAATTTTTACTTTGTCGAGATACGTCGATATACGGAGTTTGACTTTCAGTGATGACCCCGGCCAAAGTTGGTCCCACGATGCGGGTCTGATATGGGATCTTAGCAACTCGCTAGAAAAGGGTTGAAACCTGTTTATTTTGCCTCAGAACACATAGAATGACTTCATTTAACCACGTTTTCTTCCCAACATGAGCGTTTTCCAATTTTTTTGGGGGCATATTTTGGTCATCTGGGCGCTTTTAAAAAAAACGTTTTTTTTTTAAAAAAAAACGATTTTTTTGAAAAAACGTTTTTTGCCCAACCCTGCCAAGCGTAGCTCTCAAGTTGCGAAACGGATGAAGTTAATGTCAAAAAATGTCACATGGTTCAGTTTACATGAATCGCCTGTTTGTATACCGTACCATACACATAACAGCCATAAAATCAATCAACTGGAGTACCGGTAGGTCGGTAAACATCATGCTGATTGATTGGCTCGATCCAGATTAGTTCTGGGATATTTCTGGCTCGGTATTGTAAATGACACTATGTAGTTCCGGCCAAAGTTAGCAGGCAGTCAATAAAAACTCTTGCGCTAATGAGTGTCGTGAGAATAAGTATCGGAAAATAAGTGTCATACAAAAGTGACCAAGTCAGGGCCGATCACCAAGTTCGAAACTTGCTGCACATTTAACGGCAGAGATGCCGACGAATTATAGTTGGTGGAATTATAGTTGGTCGACAACCTGTTGCGCCTAAAAGGTCGTCAACGACCAAGCGCTCAAATTTTGCGTTGGTTTTGGGCGCCAAGTCGCGTGGTCGTTTGGGCACACGATCGCAACGAATAGAAAGAGAAAATGAATAAATAGAAGGGCTCTGGCCTCTTAGGCAGGCCAGCTGCATGAATTCTGGCAGTTGAGAACGGCTTGTTGTGGTCAGAAAATAATTATAAAAAACTTGGGACTCCGTTACGACTGAAATACCGGCAATACATATCGATTTTATAGCCGACGACCACTTGCAAAGTTGAAATTTTTGAACTCGTGGCCGCGACCACTTTTGGTGGTCGCAGCAGGTCGCAGCCCGAGGTCGTCGATACCCAGTTATAGTTGGTCGCGGTCAACTATAACAGGGTGTTAGCGACCACTATGGTCGGCGGGTCGCTGCACCCAAAAATTGTGGTCGCGACCCAAGTATAAATCCACCTTAACGACGAAGACGACGACTTAATAAAAGCAAGCGCAGGACAACAAACGAGAGGCAGTCGTTATTTTTTGGAGTGGTTGATGATAATTGTATAATTGCTCTGGTGAAACTAACACTGTCGACATCCGATGTCCGACTTTACGCTCCCGGATCCCCACCACCAGGGCCGTAAACGAAATGTGGTTGAAAAGCTCTCTTGGCTGACCACTAAGAGTACATCTCCTAAGGTGATATTGATACGCCGCAGTGCACTACAGTTAATCTCAAGTTCAGTCGAACTTTTTAGCTTGATCTGTCAAAGGCTCACAAAAACAATTTTAGTGGAAAAATTTTCCTTGACAAAATATTAACTTCGAATAAGTGTCACGGGCAGCTAATCTGGGTTCAAGTGCAAAGTTCCGGTAGTTCCGTTAATGCACAAGCCCATACAGCTATACTGGGTCGGTGTGAATGTGGTTGTTGTGGTTTGTTTGTTCACCTGACTGGGAGCCCATTGCGTTCACATATGACTGACACGACATGAAAACGTGTGACTGAAAAAACATGACCACTCTAGTTTCAGGTTTCACACACTTCAGTTAATTAGCTATATGGACCTGAGTGACTGTATGTATGTAAATAATCGTATCGACCCATGCTGATGTGCACTACACACGTGGTTCACTCGCTTTGTGACATGCATGCGGACTACTCAAATGACAAAGGAGTACCACAGAACGGTACCCGGTCCTTCCTGCTGCACCATGAAGAAAGCGACTGAAGCGGCTTACTATTGTGTCTGTTTAAAAAAGTTGAATTCAATTTAAACACACTGAACTCGTGCGTCACACAAAGAGATCACCGCGGCTGGGAAAATCGGGCGCACAAAATGTGATTATCGGACAAAGGCGTTGGGGAACGCTGGTCAAGAAAAAACACGTGTGAGCTGCGGTGCAGGAATGCTTGGGTGCATACACGCCAACGACGGGTATTACGTACAGCTTAGGGAAAATACGTACCTTGCAATTGTGAGCTCAGTCTCATTTTACAGAGATGATGATCATCGTTGGGATGGACCAAGTTCAGCTTGTTTGACTGAAATGAGCGCCCAAGAACCAGATTGCGGGGTTTCTCAAATCGAACGAACTCTATCGTCATTATGAACCAGCTGCTGGCGCATGGTTGCTTCAGTAAAAAACCGCGGCTGGTTCCACGGGAAAGTGTTATTTTGCAGAAAATCGTTCTGCGTGAAGCATCTCAATGCGCGACGGAAATGAATACAACACGGTATAATGCTCAAAAAATGAACTTGTCTGGTTACAGACAGACGTTGTTACGTAATGTGTATTGATAGTACACAGAAGGACCTCTTGGGGATCCCACTGTGTAGATAATGGTGCACTTTTTGGAATTGATGAACATCTCTTTTGTTGGCCCTGGGATATCACTGCGCACGCACCAGGCGTCCCTCACAAAATAGCCACACTTCAGGGGTTTGCATGCTGCCCCGGACTGCGATCTCGTGGTCGTGATCAGTGATGTTTTGCTCGTGTTTAGGGGTACGTGATTATCTGGCGATTCGCACCGACGATGGCCTGGTGCACCGCCCGCCTGCGAGAGCAGGTTTCGACGGACAGCCAACACCAACGGCTGGTTCTGTCACCCCTATGCTACTTTCTTGATGGACAACACTGTTGTCGTCAACTCATTGAAATCGCTCGAAACGCAGCCAGCTGGTCGTGCGTGTCCCATCCCATCTCAGTGCCTCACGTGTAGTCACGTAATGTCCAGCACATGTAGCGTCTATGACATTCGAAAACTGCCACCGTGAGAAGACGCGGCTTGGTAATTTTTATACGTTATTGTCATTTTTGAGCATAACGCACTTCTGGGTTAGCGCTGAGAATGAATAGCAGAACACAACGGAGAAATCGCCACAACAACCATAGTGCACATGTGCTGGAGGCAGCGCGGTGTTTAGGCTGGATCGACAACAAAAGACAAGCGCTCTGAGTCTCGAGGAAGTTGCGTCGACGACATTAAAATCAGCCAACATGACACAGCACATGCACATATAGTGTGTGGTACATTAGAATGGAACTGGCTATCAGAACACCAAAAAAACTTTTTTATGGTCAGCGAATAAATTGAAAACTTCAAAGAAAACACCACCACAGTCAGCAAACGCTCCAGTTTCATGACAAAATCATATTACAAACGACAGTATATACAGTCTAGCTTTTATATACCGGACAGCGGACAGAACGGGACCTGACTACTTTGTGCACCATATATGAAGACTATTCACCACATGATGCAGATCACCACTTGGAACGGGAGCGTTATATCAATTTGGGGACTAGAGGGATTCACTATATGAAGGTTTGACTGTGTACATACATCGTACATTGAGTGAAGTGGTGGTTGACAGACGACGACAATGGCCGAATAATTGCCACGACAAGGGCCGCAAACATAAACACAGAGTGAAGGACAGTGGATTTATGTTAGAAACTGTGCTTGGGAATATGTACCAAGGAAATTCAGACTTCAAAGGAGCCAGTGAAAAGAAAGAACTCAGTAAATAATAATGTATAATATTTGCATAATATACATACTATGTAGACATCGCGGTGGAGACCAAGGGCCCCAACAGCGTCAGGGAAACATCTGAATTGGGCACAAAGTTGTCAAACGCAGGGCCACAAATCTGCAAACAACGGTACAAAAATAAGCATATGTATAGTCCAACCACGAGCTCATGAGACGACTGTTTTTAAAGCTTGCTTGGCCAGATTCAAAAATGCTCCGGTTACACGGTTTCGAAAAGCAAAAGAAAGAGATTGGGCGAAGAAAGATTATGACAAGTTCCAGCTAGCTGACCTCGATTTGTTGCATGCTGATTGGAACCGGAACATTATTGGATCCGCACAAGCCAACTTCAAAAAAGGCGTCTCATGAGCTCGTGGCTGGACTATACAATACCTATACATACTACAGCACAAGCTCCTGACAAACTTTATGGTTCCGCATACGGTTATGTTTGCAAGTGTGTGTGTGTATGTTGTCAGTCACAGTGGTGAAAATAAAGCCACAGGGATAGTGATGTACATATAAACAACAGTAATACTCGCGAGTAGCATGTACGACTTCAGAAAGCTTCTCTGTGCCACAATCATACAATACGTACATATTATGCTCCAAGGTTTGGAATTTGAAATGAAAAATGTGTCGGTTTCAAGGTGCGGCATTGGTATGGACATGGTATATGAGAAAAAGCTACTTTTCACAGTATACTGTCATTAGCATCGTGGACATGGAGAATGCATGTTTTGCGCTTGGACCATCTCATATAATTCTGATGTGTGGCCAATCCTGATGTCGTCGGTCGTCGATTCAAGTAGTCGATAGTCACAAAAACTCAGCTGGAATCGACTGGGATGCACGGAAAGTAATACGGCATGAAGCGCAAAGGCGCGCAAGAAATGAACACCGCAGGCGTAAACCGTTTATGTTGACAACCACAGCATATGCGCCTGCGTTTGGGGCAACTATCGACCACTTGTGTCGACGACGTTAGAATAAGCCCGATGCGTGGACGTGCACAGTGCACGCTCGCAGGATAACAACTCGGGTGACGCCGAAGTTCTATAGCAGCAGCGCTGTATGCCAGTAATGCCACGGATAAAAAATTCCATAATTCTATAGTGCCAATGAGTACATACGCGCAGGACTAAGAAGCCATGGAAAGTATGTTGAACCAACACGTTCATGTCAAGCAGCGACGATAAATCAATCCTGTGAGCAGACACACAATGTTCGTTCAGAAACGCACCTATGTATGTATGGCGGTTCAGTTCCTGTGATTGTTGTCGTCAAGTGCTACTGTGGTCTATGTGTAGCTAGTGGTCTAACCACAACACAAATTGAACAAAACGCAAACCGGTGCATCATCGTGGTGCTCAGAACGTTTATAAACGTTAGGTCTCAGCTGAGTAATATGTGAAGAGTGGGGTGGCCGTTTTTTTCACAGACGGCCGTGGTGTGCCAGGCCTCATCGGGGTGTGCACGCCTCTGGCCAGCTGAAAAAATAGCCACAATAAATCGCACACATTTAAGAGCTTAAATTCAGTTGTAGATGGATTAAATCGAAGCCGAGTACGCACAAGCGCAAGATTAGCGCGTTGGGTCTTGGGTGGGTGTGGGTGCGACATAAAAAAAACCTATTTGCAGTCCATTAGAAGCGGAACGCGGATAGCAGATGGGCTCGCAAAAACAGGTAGGAAAACTACATTGCGGCGCTCGTCCTTGTATGTGGCTGCATTGAAATGCGTGCCGCGCGCCTGTGTACTACAAAGCATGTGCGGCAGCCTGTTTTTGGCACGGCCCAAATGGGTACTGTAGTCTCATTCACGTGCCGACGAAAACACGCGCGTTCCGTCCGGCATGCCTGGGGCGCGCTAAAGTGGCCACATACGGCGATGGTCACTGTATCTATTCAGCAATTTATTATTCTATTAATCCATCAGGCTATAAAAGCCAGTGCATGAAGCTTTTACGGCCGGATAAGTTTTACAAGACAGATGGGGCACTGCATTAGCAACACTGAAAGTTTTTTTTCGTTTTTCTTGCCACGAGGAAGTCTGCAACGTTTGGTCTGGCATACAGTCGTCTTCTGTCCCTCTTCGAAAATGTTAAATGTCCGGAAACATGATCAGAATAAAAAAGTTTCAAATTGCGTAATTCGTAATTTTCCTGACTACCCATGCGGCGAAATGTCAGAAAGATTACGGTACGGTGGTTATTTTGACGACGTTTCAAGCAACAATTTGATTGGCACGGTTGCTGTTTTTAGTCTCCGGAAATATGCATAATTAATAAGAAATAGGTTTTCAAACAGAACAGAAGGGTCCGCATTTGCTCAGGGCATTGCGTTTTGCTTCGGGGATCTAATTTCGCGAGCGCTGTCGTGGGGTAATCAACGCAATAAAAAAGGGATGGTATATGGAAACTTTTTCATCGTATGCTTGCTTGCATTTATACGATTTTACCAACTTGCAACAGACAAGTATTGTAGGAGTATCATGTACGTACATTCCAAAGAAAAGGCACGTTAGCCAAGTCACGTTTTCACTTTCTAAAAGTAAATCTCAGGAACGGGCGGGCAAGCCGGAAAAGACACAGTATGGTGACGAGATGTTCGCGCCAGCTGGGTCAATAAGCTGGATGGCCTATTTTTTATTCCGAAAGAACGGCTGTGAAACGTGGGTGTAACAACATTATGAAAAAAGCACGGTACTCGACAGTCACATGCCTACATACCAAAGGATGATAATATTATTACGTTCCCGAAAGCTGTGCCTTGCACTGAGAAAAAGGACAACAATCACCAACAAGAGCTACATAACCGTTAGCCAGCGACAAGAGCCAATCTTTGCTGACTTCCTAGCTTCAAGAGCTAATCTAATTTTCCGGGTCATAATTGATAATTGAGATCGGGATAACAGTTGTTCCCAATTAGTGAGTACTGAGTATTAGGCTGCGATTAGATAAATGTGGAATGCGGAAATTGGTGAGCAGATAAATGCGGAATGGTAAATTATTCTGCATTCCGCGTTTATCTGCTCACCTTTGCGGAATGGTGCGCGCTTGGGTGACGATGGCAACTTCCTGCGTACTGACCTCAAATGTTGCGTGTTAACGGAAACAGCAACTAAGATGTTTTACCAAAAGCATAAATTTAGTTGCAGAAATTCAAAATTCCGTAAAGGTGAACAGATAAACGCGGAATGCAGAATTTTGCCATTCAGCATTTATAGTCCAGCAACAGCTAACGCAGAATTTATGGCAGCCACACTGCCTGATTAGTAAGGGCGGAAACTCCAGTGATAAGCTGGCCCGGTTTTAGACTAGAAGTTCGCAGACATTTTTTCTTTTTCTTTTCTTTCGTCTTCCTCACCTTCAGACTCGGCTTATACAACGCTTCGGTGCCTTCAAAAAGTTTTTTTTATTTTTGGCTGGCAGCCACTTCATATATGATTGCCTTCTTTTATGTCGTTATGCAGAAAAATTCATGCTTTGGCTACTTTTCTTTTTCTCTGTCTTTCTCTCTCGGTTTTTTGCTTGCTACCGTAACCCCGGTCGAACCATTCCAATTGTCATGTCTGAAGCGAGCGCGCGCATTTTCCGCTTTACGGATCAGGCAGTTTGACTGCCATAAATTCTGCATTAGTTGCTGTCGGACTATATCTAATCGCAACCTTAGGCATAACGTGATTAATTTCGAAAGGTTGGCTAATGTTTTATTTCTCCACATACAGTATACGAAAAACGCTCTAGTACCGAGCATTTTGCTTCATATTGTTTCTTGTCAAACTTATTTTTGCATCATAGAAAGAGTGATTCTGCATACTCCACTTTTATGCGGTCTATAATCCCGATAAGAATGCCGGATCGAGAACGAAATCCGGCGTTTTATTCGGGATTGTACTCTCCAGTTTTCGAGCACTGGTCATAATGCAAATAGACGCCATCACAAAGGATGCCAGAAGCAAGTTTGTCATATCTGGAATAAGAGTAGATAGTGGTAGTTGAACACCGAACAGACACAGCCATTGTGCTGGGAACAACTGAGGTAGGTACTGTAAAAGCGACGGAAGCGAAGCCATTTTTCTGGTCAACTGATAACGCAAGCACATAAAAACATACTATCAGCAAGCATGACGACGTATTTTCCGCATCAGCCAGTTATTAGCCCAAGCCGGCAGACTGCATGCTGCAGTGGTTTCGTGAGCGTAAAAAGTGAGATAATGATTATGTAGAAAAAAGGGACGTACAATGCGCCCGTATATACACACTGGTATAACATGAACGTGGGAGACTGTGGTCCCTGGTACCAACCAGTTGTATCGGTGCACAACCCCTTCGAGTGCTTTGTGGATCAGGCAACGCATTTGGAAAATATCTCCCAGGGATATTGTTGGCTCATATTTTGAAGCTTCACACAGTTTGATCTCGCTGACATAACCAGAAGAGATAATGACGGTAATATATTTTATGAGCAAAAATTCCGTGTTTTGGTGTATAATCATGCTTTGGTTTGGCGGCCCGCCGCCAGAGATGCACCATCGCATAAATAACTTTTTATTACATCGAGCCTGACCGTGTGGGTATGTAACTAACAGTATATGAAACTGGAATGAAGCACTATGGGGCACCCTCATATGAATATCTTGTTTTCTAAGTGTATGTGCCATAATGTGGTAGCTAAAAAGACAACATGTAGACGAACAATTGGCAAAAAGTTTTATTTTCTTGAAGCTGAACTCATAAAACGCATCAGCATGACACCAATGAAAACAGAGTATCAAAAGAACTGTATTCTTATGAAGACGGCAATAATATCCTGAGAAGTCAAGTTTGCCATAGCGTCAACAACTGATCGATTCTGGCTACCATCGGCTTGGTGTCGTCGTTTTTGTCCAACTGAGCTCGCAACCACACGTCCAAGTACACCTGCAAGCCACAATTGACAGGAGAAATAATGTTTTCTCGTGGCAAACATCGAAACCCAGAAGACATTGGCAAAAAATGTTCAAAGTCAAATATCCCAAAATGGCGTGGGTTCATTGTGTCCACCTGCAGTCCATCCTTGAACGTCTGCGGTGTCTTGCTTGACTGGACGGCCCTGGTCACAATCTGACACAGTCTGTCGGGTCGATCGGTTGATTTGTGAAACAAATCGATAACAATACGACGCAACAGCTTGAATGTTGCACGATTGTCGATCGCTGTGAAATCGATCACCTGCAATGCGGTGTGCTGAACTGGGTCGGAAGGAAACATTGAATAATGATGACGTGTGTTGTTCAATGCGACAGTAACTTACCTTTGCGAGATTTTCTAAGAATTCCCTCAACGTCACACGCGCTGCTAATTCCTGAACGGCGTAGGCAGTGTCAGCTCATGTGCAGATTCTTGCATTATTACTTCTATTTCCCAACCCGAGTTATGACTGCCATTTCAGTAGAGTTCAGTTCAGTGACGTAATAAGAAGGTCGCATGCAAGAAAGACAGATCTGACATAGGTCCAAACCTTGAGTACGGTGAGCGGCAACGTTTCCGTCCAAAACAAGTCGACGATCAAAGCACAGAGATTGCGCCGCTCTGTTGACGACTCTGTTGAAACATCACGGATACGATCCCACAACGCGTATTGCACGGTTAGCTGCAAAGTCTTGGGCTTGTGTGCAGTATCAATTTTATATACGTTCTGTGAAAGATCAGGCCAATGTGTTGCGCACCACAGAAACACAATAGCCAGCATTTGGTGATCGGATACGCTTTGGTCAAGCGACTTCCCGAATTTCTATAGGTGTCACCTGCTCCGATTGGTTTCCAGCAGATAGAAAGGAAACAACTACGATACCGTTCACTGATTGGACGATGTTTCACGAACGTGTGCATAAACATAGCACAATCAAAGCTGCAATTGTTGGTTGGGTGAGAACTGCCGTCACGATCAGCTTTGTTAGGTTTGTTCTCCAGCTTGTGCAAGCGTCGAAACATCTTTCAGTTGACATCAATGATTTGATGACACACATCCTCCGCACCGAGTCAGCCACCCAACAGTAACCAGCTAAACGTTTGCAACAACATGTATTTGCCAACCATGAATCTACGATGGAATGCACAGAACAGTCGTATCAACTGCGCATAGTATTTGTTGTATTGTCGTTCCCTCAACGCACACAATACGCACATGTGCACCAGGTCACGCTCCGACTGGCCTTTCAGATTCAGGCGCATCAGACGTTCGAATGCATTGTTGGCGTCCTGCAAATACAGACATTCCTAGAATTTTCGTTCACTGTAATGACAAGTCACCATCAGAGAGCAATTGAGAGGCAGCCAACGGTAGATTTTCGACGAAACTGTCTTTCAACATGTTGAGGCTATTAGCAGAGCGGGTAGACCGCACATCGATTATTGACACACTACAAGGTGGTCTGTGTCAACCGCAACGCACTCGTTACGCCACAGAGTCTGGGCCTAACCCCGACACACCTGTGCACTCATGATCGTGCAGAATATGAATCGCTTGAGTTCGGTGTTGACGCGTTGTTTGGCAGCCAATTGCACCAGACTCGCATCGAATTGACTCAGGTCAAATTGGGTTGATTTGGCGGTGGTCGCGGCTGATGAAGGGTCCTGTGATGAAGGGGAAACAAAAAACTATTGAATCATAGACTTCAATGACTGAAATTCAACGCGCATAAACTGATTTTTTTAGCCTTTTTGGATAAAAAGTGGATGTGGAGACATGCAAGTAGCAGCGATCCAATATGGAACCAATCAATTAATAAACACCATGATGAACCTGATGGTCAGGCACGATATAAGCCGATCCCACAATCCACCATCGCCCGTTCGTGTCCGCGTTTAGAAAATCGTTCAATCCAACGTTCAGTGCTTGCTCACGATGCTCGCCTGCTCACGATATATATGTATGTGTGGTGAAACGTCAGGAGGCTGATAAAAACTGAATAGAAACAGCAAAGTGCGCAGGCGGGAAATAAATCACATGTCACTTTCAAACGGCATGTGCCTTATACGCACGCCACTAATGTGCCAACCTTTGTGCATTCCCCTCCTGAGTTTGATCAAGTGTTCCAAATGTGCCGCATCGTGTGTTGGCTGCAGCTTGGTGATGTTATTGTTCTTTATAGCCAACAGTGCGTCAAGCATAAAGTTGATCTTGGATTCGGAACTGTAAAATATTTCGAAAAAAAAACATTTGAGTTGGGTTGAGTCGTAAAATATGAATTCTGTGAGCATGACCTTTACACACAATTTGATTTGCCCTTAGTTTTGGAGCCATGCAAAACTTCAGCATGAATGAAACTTGCTCATTCATACGCACGGCACTGGTATTGTGACCAGTATACAGCCGAACAATTCATTACCCGTCGTCGCCACCACTGGCTCGCAACGTCGCCTTCGATTGAGCCTCGACGATAAAGTCCTTCAGTTTGTTGGCGTCCTCCTTACGCAGCACAAAACCAACATCTGAATAGAGAAATATGCAAATTGAGACAAGAAGAAGAATACATTTTGGAATGAACTGTGCAAAATTATACCTCTGAGAATGAGTAGTGTCATTTCAATGGATTTGCTGTCGAAAATGCTCAACAAATGAGATAGAACGTCGAATATCAGGTTCGGTTTGATGACCTGTGAAAACATAGCATTGATCACTTGTACGAAAAAACAACCAAAGAGAAATGTGTGTCCCACTTTGAAGTGAACCAGTCTGCAGAGAAAACAGGTGAGATTGTGTAATGCCTTGTCATCGATGGACAAATGACCCTGTCGATCAGGATCAAGTAATGTTGCAAGTCGCACAACCAACGATTCGACAACGTATGCGACTGGAGAATACAGCAACACACATTGATTTGATATTTAGTGTCAAATAAAATAAAAGTGAAAATCGTTCCTTCGAAGTGAAATGTTGGGATGCGGGTTATTTTCTGTCACATAGTTGAAGATTATTCACTGGGTAGCCAGTGTCATCAAAATATTTCGTCAAGATTATTTCGCATGGCAACAATCACGTATTGATACCAATATCAGCGAAGGCACTGTGATAGAGCGATATAAATATGGCGTATTCGGAGAGTATACGATCGGGCAGTTGATGGGGCACGACCAGTGCGCTCAGCAGTTCATCCACGAACACGCTACGGACGGCTGGAAGTGATAATGTTGTGAAACATCAGACAGGCACGAATTGTGTCATACGATAGCAGAGGAGAACAACAATTAATACTTATCTCAAGTTCGTATTGTGTTTGACTGTTTGTGATTGTTGGGCAAACAACACACATGCACACAAGCAAGCGTGTTTCATGCCAGAATAACACATTCAGTCTGCTTTGTCAGTTAAGTGAGAAGTACCGATCTATCGTCGTGTCAATGAAAAAAGAAACAATTTGCAAAATGGCAACTAATAAACGGCACAATTACCGTTACGACTGTGTGTCGCGGACAGCTCCTTCAATTGCACCAGACTGGATGGAAGTGTGGGCTCGCTAATCCTGAAAATAATAGTCCAGAACTAACACTAGTTGATGTACCATTTAGATGCTTGCATTGTATGTATGAACTCTAGTCCCAACGCTTTACGCGCAGCTTTTCAAAACATGCAGCTGGGCAGCGGTTCGTATAATACTATTCTACTGAAGCCACAAACTCTCAACAGACCCAGCACGAAGACAGCTGTGTCAAATTGATTCATCAACCTGTTCACTAGTCCCTTGACACGTTTGCGCAATCCGTCGGTAACTTCCTGTCCGGCAGCGGATTCCTCCAATTCTTCTAGTTTTCGCCTTGCAGCAGCAGGGTTCCGTTCAATCAATTCACCTTGTTCAGTCAGGGATCGACCATAGATATCGGTGTCTGTTGCAGTGTTTTGCTCTCTGGCAGCTGGCGTTTCTGCAAAATGCGCATTGGTTCTGTGTTCCAAAGCAAAAAACAAAAATTTCGCATTTCCCACCTTCACCGTCCTCGTCCTCAGATTTATTTGCAAGATCAAGCTTAGGCTCATCCTCACATTCTGACTCAGACGCGGACTCCTGTTGTTTCGCGTCCCTTTTCTGTTTCTTCTCAGCTCGATGTGCACTCAGACTGGTCTCGATCGACTCACATGCTTGTAGTAAACCTATAAATTCAGTAAACATGTAAACCAGTAAGCACACAAGATTTACACTAAAGATGTGGCGCGCACAAGAGCAGAAGTCACTTATTGATACCCACAGTTCACCTATTCAGCTCAAGCGCTTTGCACAAGAACTTTCATAACATCGCTGCTTGTGCAAATGCGCCTGCTGTGCTCATACGAACGGCAGCAGTAAATCCTAAGTCTGAATCAACTACAATCCAACCATCTAATCCTTCAGCAATGAACACATTCGGCATCGACTTCGACTTTCGTTTCTTGTATCCCAACTGTTTGTACAATTTTTTCACTTCGCGTTCGTCTGCCTTCAACTGCTCGCGATGCTGCAGACGACGTTGATGCGCAATCTGTGTGAAACATCACATAGGAAAATAGTACACGCGCGTAGGACAGTGCCAACGTTGTTCTTAGTCATATTTGTTGTAGAACGTTGGTATGCGAAATCCTTGCGATACAGGACACTCAGCACACCATCCATATAAACAAAAGAGGTCATGTGGATGTGAAAAATAAGCTTGGCCGAAGAGCTCCAAAATAGGGCAGGCCTTCAAAACGACATGCACTCAGCATGTGTCCAAATATACTCAACAGATCTCACTGATAACCCATATTTAAAATATGCAACAATATCGGGAAATGAATTTCAAAATTCCCCGGTGCCGTACTGATTCTTGCGTGTACCCAGCGAGGGCCATGTCATCCTTATCCTCTGTCATGCCCGATTCGGATGTGCGCTGTTGTTGTTGTTTCTTTTTTCGTTCCTTCTTTCGTCTGCGACGGTCGGCGCGCATTTCTGGGCCGAGAACATCGCCCATTACTTGGTTCACCTGATAACCGGATTAGCTTCATACCACGTTATTTAGAATATCAGTGGCGCGCGCATAACCAGCGGTCACATGCATCGCACCAATAGTCCTGTTCATCTAACTTGCGCCCAAACCAACTGGTTTCTTTGCATTGTACGCCAGACGCTTGATTTTTTTCAATTTTCGGTTTGCCTGTCGCGCCTGCTTGCGAGTCAATGACCGATCAGGCTGATGTTTCATGCCGACAACCGTGAAGAAGAAATAGAATGTAAAAAGGATGAGAAACAAAGTAATTTTTAGACAATTACCAACAGGTATACGCCTTTGGAGTTGGCACAAATAACCAATTTCAAGCATTTGTGATCAAAAAGGAATCAACAAGAATCAAAATTTTATCTATACTTTGCATCAACACGTGCATGACCGATGGTATTCTGCATCGTGGTATCACGTGGGTGCCACGGAAGACTAGACAAACACGCTTCAACAAACTCACCGATATTTACGTCACAATCGCAGGAGCATGTGGATCAAAATGATGAAAGCAAAAAAACAACAATTCATTGAAAGCCCACATAAAGTAAGAAAATGCAGCACAAGTGGTAATCATATGGCGAGCGACACATAGGAGTAGTCAACAAGATAAACAGATATGTAGCTATATGCAACGACAAAATAAACATCAAACAAAAATAAATTGGACAAAACGCTTTGGATAACAAAGTAGTAACAAAAATAGGTTGATTCACCGAGTGACAGAATTGTTATCCGTATATTTTAGCGATTTATGTGAACGTCATGCGCCCGAATGCGTGGGTGTTGTATTCACCGCGGATGCGACGAACCAGTTGGATGTCCTGTGGCACATAACGAGAGATTTAACCAAAAAATATTAGTGCCGTGCATACGAACGTCGATCGGATACAGTAATACAAACACAAACCGTATGTTTGTACGCTCGACACTAACGTATGTAGCGAGTTTCAAATGGACACAATATAAGATATTACCTTCGGCATGATGGTGATGCGTTTTGCGTGCAGCGCGGCAAGATTGGCGTCCTCGAACATTCGGACGAGAAATGCCTCGGATGCCTCCTGTCATTGCGGAAGGAATTGATGTACGGTGTAAATAACAATTTGTTGGGCGGTGCTGCACAACAGAATTGATCAAGTTTGATACCACAAAAAATGGAGCTGCACCTGAATCAATGCACAGACGGTCGGCATTCACTGACAAAAACTTGCACGCACGGATGATAGTCCAAAAGTGTTTATTCGTCAAGAATAAGGAAACAGGTTTTACGCCGATAAGTACCCGAAACTGGGAATGCAACACAAATTGCAACACAAATAGGAGTGCGACCACTCCACAATCGAGTTGTCTATCAGACTGCCGATCGACTTAACATTTTGACAACACATGTGAATACCGGGCACTATTCATTGATTTCCTATCTTCCGTCACCCTACCTGCAACGCCATCAGCGCAGCACCCTGGTATCGCAACGGTTGGGTGATGTTTCGTTCGGCACAAATGTCCTGACTGACCTCACGAAGCAGACGGAAGAACGGTTGGCGCGGGATAATAAGCTGCGTTGTTCGTTGGTATTTACGGATCTCTTGCAGTGCGCGCTCGCCTGACACCAAACAGCTGACGATTTATGAAATATCAATACTGATCAATTGCCGGCAGCATCAAACTTGGTGAGGGATCGGATCTACAAATCACACAACTACCTGTTGTTATCGATGGTATTTTGCGACAAAGCTACATTCGACTACCGTCGCTCACTGGCAGGAAAAGAACAACTGGGTTTACGGTGGTCAAAATTAGTGGCATCACCAGGTGCAGATCTCCTAGCATAAGTCGGTTTCATTCTCGTGTTTGTGATGTGTTATGCATTTACATCAATTTGTAATTGGCTTCCGCATGTAAATATCACCGATTAAGGTATGCTCAGCATGCTTGACACCGACATATGCTGTATGTAGGCTGTCTTACCTGGCTTCATGCGGTTCGATTTGACCCCCGGTTTCTTGGCACTTGGCGTTTGCGATGGATCTTGACGTTTGGCACGCAACAACTTGTGTTGACGCTGTGCATAGCTGGACGTGTTCAACGTCTTTCGAGCAACTTGTTTTTGACTCATTGCTGTGAGTGGATGAACTCTGAAAGCACGATCGTTGAGCTGCTTAATGTTGCTTGTTATGCCAACTTACCTTGTGTTCAGAATTAACAACGTGAAGCGCTGGCTTTCAGATCAATCTAGATACAATAAGTCAAGTGACAGAGACATTGACTGAGCTGAAAACTCGGTAAGCAACAAAGTCAGACGGATGACATGCGCTAAAAATCTCACTTTATACACACTTTAACAAAATATAACAAGAATCAAATGTACCAAAATTCACCGGAGCAAGTAACACGATGTAACACAAAAAACAGCACCGATACAACAAAATGCTCACACTGAGACAAAATCAAACAAGAGCGAAATGCCGAATTTCATAATCCAATAAAAGTAGTCAAACTGATTAGATTTATTTCAGTTGAGATATTCCCTGAATTTCAAAGGTACGGTTGCCATCCATTGAATATCACGCACAAATTGGCCGGCTCGCGCGCTTCGTTGATCAAGTAGGCCACCTAGAACACGGAAGAGAGTTAGGTGGGCGGAGCGAGACTCGATGATTGGCCAGCACCAACCTGTCGCTGCACGCTCATTGGCTGTTGATGCACCTCCTCGCGACCATTCAGTTTGTCGACCAAACGCAACAGCGCGCGATCCGCGAATATATTGCGTTGCGAGTGGTTTAGTGATGTTTCATTGGTGGTGGTGTCGGCGACCTGGTGCTGATTTGAACTGCCGGCAGCAGCTGGAGATGCTGTGGGAAATGTTAGTCAAAAATGTGCAACAGCACAAGACCAGAGTCAATCACCACCAACCCCTTGTGGCTCGTTGTTTAGCCTTCCAATTTGTGTTTGTCTTCGGCGTTTGTGCCATTCCGGTGGCTTGACGCATTGGTTGCACTCGATCCTGACGTTGTTGGTTCAATGTCCAATCACTGATCGGGTCGTGTAGTAATACTGAAACATTTGGTGCCATTTGGGTTCAATGGAGGAGGCCAGCGAAAGACCATTACTTCAATTTTCAATACGTTGCATAATCCCCACCAACCCATAAACTCAAGTCACGCTTGTCACTATTGACACACAAAAGATGAACTGGCACTGCAGTAATCGGAATTTGACTTTCCGTGGTACGTGCTTACAAAAATAATTGACACCAGATCTAACTTTTTTGCTAAAGTGCAACTGCTTGTGCAAACGCGCCAACCTGACACGATGGCAGTCAATATATCGGTGGCTCGATGTGATCGCAGTGTGTGCAGCGTCGACTCAGCCATACGCGTGAACACACCGTCCACGCCCGACACACCCATTGGGTCGACAATCTCACGTGTCAGACGGAAGGGCACCAACTCCGGCACACGTAGTTGACGACCGGCTTCGAAGCCGATGCCTGACACACGATCGGTCACGTCGTCTTCAGTCTTACGCGAAGATTTTTTTGATATTATTAGTCTACACCGCCTTCATTTTGGATCTGTACATCGAATTTTCAAACGATAATCACGCACGCGCATGATGGCTAATTCAGCGAAATTGTGAAGTGTTCGGTTATTGCACGGGTATTGATAACGGACGCATGGAATTAAGACGTGCAAAAATCAACCGTAAAATTTTTAAACCAATTTCAAGAAAACCAACCCAGATCAATATGAACAATCTCAGCGGTTTGTGTGTCGAACAGGATGTTGCTGCAATGTCTGTCGCCCAGACCAACTATGTGGCCAACTGAAAGATTGCGTCAGATTCACACAATTCAACAGTTGCATGATTCTAGCGCGTGCACACTGGCGCGTGAAGCGAATGGTCGGAATCGGAATCGAGCTTGGTAATCGCTCCGATGCGCCTGTGCACCGCGTTTTTGCTACCCGTTTTCACAGACGGGCGGTGCACGCGGTCCATCATCAGTGCGATTGCACAAAACCTTGGACCGATCCGATCACCAACATCGACAAGGTCATAGTAAATGGTCACACTGAAACGATACCAAACTTGGTGATCGGATCGGATCGGACGTGATCCGCCTTAATCATGTGACTTTTTGAATTTCTGGGTGATGCCGCTAATTTCGTTTGGCGTAAAAGATGTTGCCCGACCTAAAATGAAGAACTAACGAGCTGGACGAAATTAGTGGCTTCAGTAAATTTCATAATATTCTTAGTGCAAGAATCACACGCTACCAAGGCAAGTCATATCCGATCATCAAGTATGATATCGCTCCTAATGAAACATCACCAGCGCAACCACCAACCAATCGATGATACTGCGACCGACATCGTGTACGTGCGTCTGGCCAGGTGCCAAGTTTCAGGCAGCACATAACGATCGGCAAAGTCCAGTCGCAGCACAGGGGGCAGTTTGGTGCAAATGTCACGGAAATGTGTCAGTTTGTTGACGATAGATTGCTCGCTCAGCTTGTTCTGCTGAAAACAACGTGCAAGTTGAATCACAATCGGTCAGTGTAGATTCTAGGGGCAATGCGGATAAGCTCGGAGTCGGAGTGTCGAGTTGTGGGTAAAAACTAACACACACGCGAGCCTGACATACTGAATTTGCACAAGAACATCAAATCAGAAACACAAAGCACGCACCGGACAACAATGAGCGATGTATTCACGTCGGGCTTGTATGATCTGCCAATTGACCGGCGACACATTGTAACGTTGATGGGCAGTATCAAGTAGGTGCACTGTGAGGGTAAGAAGGGCTAACTCGGAATACTAGCGCAGATACACGCAAAAATTGAACGAAAGATTATGAATCCATTACCAGTCAACGGAACATGCATAAACTCACAGAATGACTGTGTGCCTTGACAGAACTCCAACAAACCGCCGTCCGGTCCCAACGGTTGCACAACGTATGTACGCATGTGGCTGTGGGCCTTGCCTGCAAATCGGGCTTGAGCTTTGAATACAGCGTCGCCTTGAAGTTAGAGTACTAGTACCGTGCATACAAGCCCGCTAATGCACACGCATGGTACTAACAATTCAAATTCAAAAGGCAACAGTACATGCATGTCCACCAAACCTGATGATCGGAACAATTCATTGGCCACTTTGAAAACTTGTTGCATGACGGCATCCTGTCGCAAATCATCGTCCTCAGCACGTGTCATCGCGTCTTTCGCTTTGCCACCCTGTAACATTAATGAAAAATATTAGTGCCAGGCGTATACGCACATGATGCGATTTTACACAAACATACGCTGTGGCTGTCAGTTATGCCCCGATGTTTATCTTGCGTAAAAGCATCACGTTATTTTGCTGAAGCACATTATTTGAGAGGCCGTAAAAGTTGCAGAGCTGTAGTTGACAGCGTGATACGACCGACTCTAACATTCATTCCACACACAACCAACGAAACCAACCTTGATGATGAACTTTCTGGTGATGCCATCGGTCGACCTGCACTTGAGAAACATCGGTATGCGAGCGCCCTCTGACGCGAGCATGTATTTGTTGTGGAATTGTTGCACACACGGCACACTACTGTAGTCTTCGTTCGGCGACACCTGGAGACATTTCGGGTACCATTGGGGCACAACAGCGCAGTTCTTCAAACCCAGATGGCGATTCAGGGCCACATTCGTACTGACCAACTTTTTGCACACGGACAGATAAAACAGATACAGCGCAGATGGTGGTTTATGTCTCACGTGAAAACCCACCAGTTGGTGAAAAATTGACCATCGGTTTCAAACAACCGCGCATCCGACAATAATCATTCAACCATAATTTCAAATCATCCTATATTTATTCTTACTCACCGGCACGGCCATTGTCGGCAACGGAATGGCATTAAACTTGACTGAATTCAGCAGAGGTTCGTTGGATTTCATGTCACGATCTAAAAAACATGAAGGATCTCAGTTGTGCGGTGAGCTTTAGCGAAAACTGGGCAAGTGGTTGAACAGTCGTATACCCTGCTGTTGCTTCACATGTCTTACCCTCACCGTTGCCCCTGATCTCTCGGCCCCTGTCGTCTGTTTCAATCGGATATCTCCTCGGAAACGACATCAACGTTTCGGCCAGACTGTTCATTTGTTTGAAGACCACATTCGAAACGGACAGTTTGGCCACCCATTGTTTGGCCGACAACACGCGTTGCTGCAGATAGTATTGTGAAGCATAACCAACCACATGGTGCCTGAATCAAGTTTGAGTGGCAATTCAAACGTGACTCACAGTTTTGTCCGAATTTTTGTCGTGTGCATCGAAATCGGTGCATTTGGCGACGCAACGTATCGTGTAAAACGTATGGAATGGGTGTAACTGACTCGTGTTCTCGACGATCTGACAGAAAAAACTTGGCAATTTTTTTATTTGAAGCGATGACACCTTCCGTAATACAAATGTGCACAGTATGTGACCACTTTACTAACTCGATCCAACGCCGTCTTGTACGACGGTTTGTTCGGTGCGGGATTGAAGCGAAGTCGCGACACAAGTTGTGGCCAGATGGGCAGCCATTTGTAGGTGGCGATACGACTGCTGTGATCCTACGCAATTGTTGAATATTGGTTACGTTTACGGGTGATATTTTCGAAACGGTGTAAAGGTCAGTTGGGCGTAAAGGTAGGTGGAAAGCTCGGTCGACAGCTTAGTGTGATAGACCTCGGTGTAAACTTGAAACATTCCACGTTAATAACAGGCAATGTTTCACGTTTACACCGAGCTACGCCGACCAAGCTCTCGACCGGACTTTACACCGACCTTTACGCCCAACTGAGCTTTACACCGTTTCAAAAATTCCACCCTACGTATGAGAGCATAGAATATTGTTGATCAAGACAAAATAACGTCCAAACATTAAAAAAGTGGATGTTCTCGACGGACAAGAAAAATGGCAAAACAGCAGGCAAGAGCTAACGAGCACAATGCTCGACACTTGATCCCCATCCGAGTCGAGCCACATGCGTCCAACCCTGAATATGTCCAAATCGTACGTGTCGCACAGCTCCAATGCCTGCACATTACGTTAAGGGGTACTTTTTGGAAAAATAAAACCAGGAGAATGTTAGTGCCGTGCTCCTATGTACGGCTCCAATATATTCCACTGCACTCACCTGAATGTAATGCGTGACAGCGCTCTCCAACGACGACACACGTTCCTGATTCACCAAACGACATTCCTCCTCATCCGCACTACGTTGTTTCTGTGCGTTGTTGTAGTAGAGCACTGACTTGCGACTGCAACAATTGGAAAAGGAGTGTTTGATGGCACCAGAAGGGAAACCTACAAAGACGTCGAAAATGCACGCGATGGTTCACACAATTCGTGTGAACAAATACTGGGGAAGAAAAAAGAGTACCAAACCAACTACGTGATGTTTCACAACGTATGGACTCACCCGGCACAAGTATCCACCTGATTTATTTCATCCATCCATTGTTGTGTGCGTTGTGCTTTGCGTTGGTAATCATTCGACCCGATGTAGTCGCACAACGCACGGTATTGCTGCAATTCATCGTCATCAGTAAAGATAGAATATGATGTTATGAATATTAGTTACGTGCCCACAACTACAGCGCCACCCCCATCTAGTGTATCCGACTGACTACCTTATACTCGGCGCAAACCATTCCCGTTTTTTCGAAACAACGGACCATAGTGTTTGTCTGACGAAACATGCTAATGGTACGGCAATGCTTATGCGTTCGGTAACCCAAGTTGACAACAACAATAGGCCAAGAACACACCTGATGCTTGTAGTCAGCCAGCGAGTGATGCGCACGAGCCAGCAACGTGATGGACAGTGCACTGCGACATTGGTCACCGAACAAGGGCATCTCGAGCACTTCGACTGCCTGTAACCAGCGTACAACCGAATTCTGCGTCTCACAACCAGTGAAGTGTAGTGCGAATAAATGAGTGCGGGATGCGGGCCGGGTACGTGGCGTGACATGTCAACAACACCTAGCGCTAAATTGCGACATTAGATTTGGTGATTCGACCGTAGAGTAGCTTCACTATTTATTGTTTACTAGTTTAAGATACCGTATTGTAAAAGAGTAACTGCGAAATATGACCACAATATTGAGAACTGCAGCCCAGCCAACCTTGAGATAGCAATCAATGGGTTGAGTGCATTCAGCCGTGCGTCCATCTCTACCGGCAGTCAACGCCTGCGTGGCACTACATCGATTGGCGCCACCCAACTGTTCTTGGAACACTGCCAAACGCAGGAAGCAACGACACAGCAACTGATCGTGCTCGTCGGTGAGAACAATGCGGGCGGCTGCAAATGGACACGGGGGTACATGAGTGGGATCTAATGCGCACTCACATGCACAGCGTGTACATTAGTGCGCACACGTGCAGGCACGAACCAGCGTGATCGGGTGGCGATCCAAAACTGGGTGATTCAGCAATTGGTGTGTCCGAAAACATCAACCAATCATTCGCATCGTTCAAATTGCCAGCATCCGAACCACGCGTCAGTCGACGACCTGCGTAAGTACGTTGCAGGATATTGAATTACATGAAACATCAGCCTGTTGCACAGTTGTAATGTAGTCAAATAAGAATTCGTGATTATTGTTGTCGTCTGCGTCAGCACACTATCAGCAAAATATTGAAAGCGATATTAATACTTTCTGCCTTTCAATAGGGAGTAAGGCAAAGTACTGATTCGTTATAAGAACAAATTCGTTATAAAAACATTGTGACATTGTCCCGTTAATTTTGTCATAACGAGACCATAATTTTGTCATAACCAGTGTACCAGGTATACACATCCCCGGCAGGCAACAACAAACAAATCACACCAGACTAACGTGCTGCAGCAACGAGTCTAATCAGTTCCCACAGCTGTTCGTGTGCGAGTGCCGTGTCACCGGTCTGCCACCAGCACTTGACGCGTTCCAATCGATGTTTCAATCGGACAACACCCGTTCGCAACAGGGAGTTCAATGATTGTGGCTGGTCCTGGTCTGAATCCGTTGCATGGGTCCAAGTCTCCCACCAGCTGTCGTAACCGTCTAGTAGATTAAGGGCTTTCTGAAAAATGATTGCTAGATTTGGCATTATGATGAAGTTATTATCAGCGTGGCATATCCAAGCGAAATTGGGAAACAACACTTCTGAATGCAAACGCGTAACATCAAATTTAAGGTCGATTTATACTTCTGACTTCCGGGAAGTAGAAGTCAAAATCCGGAGAAGTCACCACCACGCAGAAGTGCATGGCAAGGCAGTGATTGCATGTAGTGATTGCCTGTTCCACTCTGTCCTTTAACCGCCACCTTCCGTCTACTGTTCTTGCTCTGTTAATGAGCTGACCGAACGGGCAGTCACAAATTTCTGACTGCTAC
>JASAMV010001779.1:0-16721 GCA_030248065.1 Rhynchonema sp. JSB1_4 | reverse complement strand
GTGGTCGCAAATCCTCGAAAAACGTCCCCTCTGATGACGCCAAAGTGCATGCCGGTATGCACCTGCGCTACGGTTGGGTGAAACCCACATACAGCGAGCTGATACCGAAGGTCGCTTTTTCGGCCGATGTTTCACACATCTATTGATCTGCTGGACGGTCAGCGCAGAGAGCAGAGAAGAAAACTTCAAAGAAAATCCCGCATGTGCGACCAACAAAATGTTCCAACCACCAACCAACCTGCTGCCATTAACGGCGATGCTTGATATATTCACAATCGATCCCTTGATATCGTGTTCGCGCATCAATGTGGCGAATTTGCGAATTGATCAAGTACGTGCCCTTCATGTTCACAGTCAGCACTTTGTCGAATATCTCAAGTGATAAAAAAGCCTGGTGATCGGTACGGTTTTGTCCTGACTTGCGTTGGTTACCTTGGGTATGTAGGTACGTGACTTTTTTATCTTGAATATTTTCAGAATCACTGATGCCACTAAGTTTGATCAACTTAAAAGTTGTTCTTTTAAGTCCCGATACACGTCAAGCAGTTGCTTGAAAATAGTAGCATCAGTAATCTCGAAGTATCCTAGATGTTTACGTATCACGAACGGGCCGGACATCAATCACCAAGTTTCTTGATTTCTTTCGCAAAAAATTTGCGGTTGTCCCTTCAGCGCTATCTTCACTTTCGCTATGCTTTTGAAATACATTAAACTGACCGGTCTAAGGTTGTCGGGTACGATGCTACGATGCAGAATACGAAATGTTAACAATATGACTCCACCTGTTCTGAACACCCATCCATGCCATCGATGTCCCCCAACACCCCGGCACAATGCACCACTGCGTTGGGATAGCGCTGGTATTTAGCCTGAATCTTCCAAGGCCAATTTGTCCACTGATTCTGCATCACTCATCATCGCAGACCGTTTGAAAGGTGGTAAGCTGAATTGGGTTGCATTTTTATTTTTTGATAATACTTTCTGCACGTAACCGCTCTCGGGAACCATAGCACTGCGCAATATGAAATGTTTCAGGTTCTGTTGAAGCTTGGACCTTGAGTTTTGATCAGGTATTGGTTTTGGTTCCAGCCCAGGCCGAAGCCTAACTCAACCCAACTATCGGGAACCACTACGCCCATAGTTTGTGGGTAAGCATACAGCTGTAATTGTGGTGACAGACAGCTGGTAATATATTGTCTCAAGGGCCAATGCCCGTTTGTTGAAACCGGCGAAAGAAAGAGGAAAGAATCAATCTACGATCATGAAAGATGGCCATGCATTTAGAGCAACGTCGGTAAGACACACCGTTTAACCAAATGAAACATTACGTGTCAAAGTGAGATTTGGTTGTCGAATATCAACTGCGTACTCACTTCAGCCTCTTCACTGAAAAACAGTTCTACTCGCTTTGCCAATGCCACTCGCTGCCCCTGAAGATTTGATTTTGGATTATTGGTTCAATAACTATTTATTAAATTTTAATTTCGTGCTTTGTGTACCTTTGTGTTCAACAACATAAATTTTAATTATACGAACCGGTCACAAGCACCAGCTTTCTTCTAGCTCAAACTCTGCCATTTTGGGGATACTGTTTCTTTTTTAATATTGTTCTTGTGCGTGGACTGGAAACCTGGCTGGAAACAGGATTAAAAAACGATGGGTATCGTATATGTACATACATGCGTGACTTCACGCCTTATAGTCTACCCACAAGCTCATGAGACGACTTTTTTAAAGTTTACTTGGCCAGATTAAAAAACGCTCCGGTTACACGGTTTCGAACGGCAAAAGAAAGAAATTGGGCTGAGAGAGATGATGACAAGTTCCAGCTGGCTGACCTCAATTTGTTGCGTGCTTACGCGAACAGCAACGTTATTCAACACACAAATGTTTCAGGAGTCAAAAGGGAATTCGCACCGAGGTGGAGAGCGTGTTTGACAATAAACAGCAATTTATAAAACCAATAACCAAACCAATAAACACCAATAAACAACAGCTGCCATAAAGTGTATTTCAAGTTGCCTTTCTTTTTTTTCAGTGTTTGGCTATTGGCTGAAGAAGTCGGTAAAGCATGCCACAACAACCAACCAGCCAGCAGAACGAACTTGTACAATCCAAACCTGAACAAACACAAAGCATGCGCATGCGAGGTACCTTACATACATGAGCAAATTGGACCGCGCTGAGTTCAAAGTTGGAGCGAGCAAGCAAGTTCACAGTGCGCCAAACAGGGCTTTTAATTCGCTGATGCTGTTGTTTGTGACTTCATAACGCCTGGCTGCTTGGGTCGAAACATGCGAGCAACACGAGAGACAAGGGTGGTTACAAATCTTTCGCTCACCCAGTTGTGTCCCGTGCTGAAAACTTTCTGTAAGACAAGGCAAAATAGTAGATGATAAAGGAGTGATAATACCACTGGGAGCACACAAAAGGTAAACGTGTGTGCGCTGCCGGGGAAACACCGTAACGCGAATTTACATAGCGTGCTTGCGATGAACTTCAACTGCCATAATGCGCATTGCTCAACGCTACACGCAGTCTTCACAATTCATGTCTTGTGGGTTTCTTTGATGGCAATATCGATAAGACATTTTCGTAAATGTGTATTTCAACGTTAGTATGGTACTACATGTTAAAAATCAAATGTCAAGAGTTCTGAAGATGGTGTGGATTGTTGAAAGATTACAAACAAAATGCAATCCTCAGTCTGCCCCGCGCGACGCGCAGTCAATAAGTTTCATGGTTTAGAGAGATTGATTCGCATTAAAAACGCAAGCAAACTCGAATTAAAACATCAGACAGTTGTAGAACTTGGCTCCCAGTCCCGAATATTAATGTGTCAAAATATCAAACCACGGAATGGAACCCAATGTGGAAAACGTATAGCACTAAAAGGATACAAAGACATATCTAATCCGATCTGACAGGTGAAAATGGGCCTGGCCAAATCCATTTCATGCGCTCACAAAACCATAACAATCACTTTAGTACCAAACTGAGAAAGATAGCCTGTCCATCCACATTTCAAACCCTTCCAGCAGCTACACTACATGTTAACTGGCGCGATTAGTGCCTGAAATCGGATAGAATCGATTTACACGGCAAACGAGAAGCGAATAAACACACATCGTAACAAATTAACGGCATTTCGTGCGGCGCCATTAACGCTCGACCAGGTACAGACTGATGGCTCACGATTTGGCGAACTATTGTGCTTTTAGCTGTTATAGTTGTGCGGTTTGTCCCTGTGGTTCGGCTGAGCTTTGAGTTGTCATTCACTGGATACTGTGATCGTAATCAGCAGATTTGGTATGTCAATGCTGACAAATACCAGATGACTTCGCTTTCCATAATAATCTGTGTCTTTTAATATCGTTCGCCTGGGCTAATGCGCGGCAAGAGGATCGAGCTTAGCGTAACCCACTATTGCTGGTTAGGATTAGGAGCATAATCCGGTGCCAAGAATCAGTACGCAATCGTGTACATGTACAGTATGTACATATGTTATTGGCACAGAGGCAGTGTGCCACCTACACGTTTCGGGGGCAATTCGAGGCTGAAAGTTGAAGTCGAGCGTGCACGCGCGTGCACGCGGCGTGCACGCGCGTGCACGCGACTTCCTAAAGTGCTAAAACATAGGGAGCGCACGCCAGCGCACGCGCAAAACCTCGCGTGCACGCGCGTGCACGTGCGTGCACGCGCGTGCACGCGAAGTTACTTCGACTTTTGCCTATACTTTGCACTGCTTTTCGCACGCGCGTGCACGCGCGTGCACGCGACTTCAACTTTCAGCCTAGAATTGCACCCGGTACTGTATATGTATGTACACTTACTGTGGTTGCTCTCCCAACTTTTGTCTTATCTCACATGGCGCATCGTCCGCTTGGTGGCTTTCTGGCGTGTCCGTCATCACTCATTTTGCGCCTGCCAACGGTTTTGGTTCAGTTTGATCTGCAAAGCTGGCTGAAATCCAATAACGTACTGTTATGTATTTGGGGCGTTATGCTTGGGAACGTATGCGTACAGTCTGTCCTCTCAACCGTGACATTATCGAGGCTCGGCGCATTATCATTTACTCAACACAACATTCACGACATGGAATGGATGGGAGATTAGAAGGTTACGGCAGTCGGGGACCCAACAAAAAAATCGTTCAAAAATGGATCACCGCATAGCGTGTCGACTGTATATGTATGTCTGTGCGGTTTCGGTGAAAAAACAGCCACATCGACAGCGCCATGGCGAACCGAGCTATTTTACTGATGACAAATTTAGGAACGATAGCTCGCGCCATGGGGCACGCAAAAGTTTGTCTTCCTTTTTTTTGAAAAACTCGCCATTCGTGCTTTTCAAACCTGCACGCTTTGAGATTTACGAGCATTTACAGTATGTATCTTTGCTGGGTGGTACTCTTCAGCGTGCAAAATCTTCATTTTTAAGACTGTGATACCCAACAATACCAACTGTCGTGAGAACCAAAGCCAAACCGAATTGAAAACTTGCCCAAAATATTCCCGGAACACAAAATGCGTACGCAAGCGTCGCCACTCCACACACCCGCACTTCTGTCCATGGTTCGTAAAGTTGATTTGCCGACAAAAATGTATAACGAAATTTTCTGCCCCGCGTCTCACCGGCACATAACTGCTTACTTATGACGTGTGTGTGTCTGCGTTCATTATTATTCGCTCCGTTATTGGAGTTCGTGTTCCGTTCCAGCAAAAAAACTTATCACCTTTCCCTCTTCATGTTTTTCGGTCGGTTTTGGTGTTCTGTCCTCCTACTTTGCCGTGTTTAACCCCCTGAAGATGGGTCGGTCATAGTTGGCCGTTGGTTAACGTACCGAAAATAGACCATTCATTTCCTCAAAAAGACCAAAGCAAACCAATTTTGACTTATTGACAGTTTTGTGCCTGACTGAAGTATACACGCGAAGGTTCCAGCAAGCTGCCAAGGGGCATTCCCCAGATTTCCGTGGTTAGACCCCACTTGTTCAAGTTACAAATATGAATTATGCAACATTTATTTTTGGCGGTCCGTTTCGATCTGTTCCCGACCAGCTCATCATCATTGCGAATGCAACAGACCACGTGACGCTAAGGCATCCACAGACCAGCCTACTGTTGAATATGTACATTTAGTTATTGCTTTGAAACGTAGAATTCACAAGCATTAAATCGACCTTTGAAAAGGGCCTGCTTGCAGAAATTTGCTCACCTTCTGCCCTTCTGGTCGCAAAGCCTTTTACGCCTGCTTGTTTAGAAAATTACGCACACCGTTTTAGCGCATGACAGCTTCAAAAAGGTCCATGCCACTCTTTCCATGACTGTCAATTCTCCGTTGAAGCTTTCACTGCAAAAGGTAACTACATATGCATGTGTACATATGGAAACCAGTATTTTCTTTCTCCGCGGTAGGTACAGTGGACATACACCTCATGCATGTGCAGTGTATCTGCGTTTGCACCACCCTTTAATTATGGTCGTAAAATGGCTGAATCCCTGAGTACCCCGTGGTCTCTTGACTTCTGTGATTTCAATGGGGCATTAAAATAGCTCACATTGTTGTTGCTTGTGCCATTGTGCCAGGACTTCCGCATGGTAAGCATCGTTCTAGGTTCTGGACAATCTTCAAGCATTTAGGTAAACCAATGGCTAACCGCATTTTTAGTTTTGTCTCATTCAAAGCCAAAATGAATGCCTTCTTGAGACCAGCGGTGACGCTTTATACGTTTCGTTCCGTGAGATTTTCTCACAATTTTACGCTAAGTGCTCACGAAACGAATGTAGCAAATCGCTCACACATGTACCGAACGCATATGGGTGTTTTCTTTTTCCGCTTTCCTCTGCATATTGTATGTAATTGCACACCGTTTTCCAAAAGTAATCGAAGGTATAAAAGGCCAGGTATGGCATAAGAACATAACCCACCATAAAATTTTCATTTGTGAGGTATGCTGTTCGAGCGAACCTGTTCGTTTTCGGTGTTGTCAGAATGACTCGTTCCAAATTGAAAACAGGTAATTTATGGTGTCGAACAATGCACCCAACTCCGGGCGTCAGATTTGCCTCAGTATTTCAACTTTGCGCAAGCACTGTCATTTTTATCTGACGGATGATACATTGCGCCCGATGCATGCGCAAATTTGTTAGCTGTACAATGATGTCTCGTGTCGTCCGTTAGTCAAAAGCAGCTTATGTTTCGTGACGAATACACAAGTGCTGCATTCCGAGAAGAAACCAGATGTCGGAATAAAGGCAGTGCGCGTGTGCATACATATAGGTATGTGTTCCAGGCAAACATGCCCACTTGTTTCAGTTGACTTCATGCGCTTCTGCTGCTGTTATGGCTCACATTGGTGCGTCTTGTGTTTTCCGTCAGCAAAAAAGGCTCAAGTAAAGCAGAAAAAACCCGTCAGTGGTCAGGAAACAGAAGCATCAACCGAAACAGTGATGGGAGCCATCATGAGACAGTTAAGATCAGTCCGACTGCGTTTTTAGTGCAGAATCAGGGACTGAAAGCCATTTTTTAACGGTGGAAACGCATATGCTTGTGGCTGTGTAGTCTGACCAACTGAGTTCATCAGACGGGTGCGGTGTGTTTGGTCATCGTCGGTTTGAACGCACTTTGAGACCTCCAGCCTTAGAAAAAAATTCGCATCCTAACAAGCATTCTTCTCGTAACATACACGAAGTTAATTGTGCAACCAGTCGCTGATTCACCGTTTCACCTGTTTTCACAGCGCACTCAGTGCCTAGAAGTTCAAGTACATACATACATACTGTACATGGCAATACAGTATACCCTGAGCCATGAGCGGCCTCTGCATATATTGTAGGTACATATACATAAGATGCACAATATTGCGCTCTTGGTCCCCGTTTCTGAAGATGAGCCATGATTGCAATAGCATGCTGATGCTGACAACCACACACACTGCTCTCAATAATATGCGCCTGCTAAAGTCAAGTACCTCACTCACATGCCATGCGTTCCAATACACAACAGTCAATGTTAAAAAAGACAAAGATGTACCACAGAGATGGCACACTCGACACACATGGGTGCACACTTGCATCCGACCGTGCATGCAAAGGAACCCCTTTCTATGGTACTCATAATAATCGTGTTCCTGCGGTCATCTTTGTGCGTGCGTGTTGTATGTGCCAGCTATACAATGGTTCGCATTTTGTGCTTTGGCCCGATTTTAATTTGTATTGTGTTTAATTGCGAAAAGTTTCAGGTGTTTCTCAAGTGACATTAAAAAACACTCAAAATTACATATTATGTTTCGTCTGTCACTTCCAAAGTGTGCCATTGTTGCACCTGCATCTTGAAGATGATGTGCCTAAGTTTCATATTCCACTGTCAGTGGCAAACTTGGTGTAGCTCTCAGATTCAAACTTTGCGATATGTATAACGGTAACAGCGAATCAGACATGATAAAGTGCCGTTTGGGTGTGCGTTATGGAGCCCCATCATTCATACGCTCGGACACATTCTGACGTTACAATGGGGATTATCATTCACTGCGCAAGTTTTATATAAAGCTGAATTGTTGCTTCTCTCTTGGTGCTGGAGGTACAGTACCAGCTGCAATTCTAGGCGATCCTGAGGCGGCGCAGGCTCAGTCTGCAGGCGCCTGCAGGCTCCGCTCGTTTCTTTTCTTAAAGGGCTCGGGACATAACCGTAGGAAGGGTAGCAGGGCATAGTGTTATACACCGTTGGAAGCCACTCTGACAGCATATGTCGCGCACAAGCTTTAAGCTCCTTGGAAATTCGCTATCTCTTGGTGGAGCGAAAAATCTTAAGCTTTTTAGCTTAAAGCTATCTTTTCGTTCCAGAAAAAAGTGAATTTTTTCACAACTTGGAACGACCGGTGCAGAAACCACAAATCAGCTGGACGTCAAGTAACGCATGGATAGGATTACAAAAGCTTCTGGATAACTTATCATCACAACATCAGTCGCTCAAAGCATTGCTTCACTCGGTGAGGGGGCGAAACGTTCCAAAAATCGGCCACAATTTTCGAGAGCACAGTTTGTCCCTAAATTTCGATACCGCGCGTTGCGTTCCAGAAATGAAAGTGCAGCAGAAAAATAGAGCTTTGTCGAAAGTACCAGAAAATAAGGTTTTTAGATTTGGAAACCCTTATGCAGCGGCGTGACAGGCCGAAAAAATACCCAAAAATTGCCTCAAAACTGTATAGTCGCATTCATTGGCGGAAATGTGATGTAAATAGGCCACGTATTGCATCGCATTTGAAAGGAAAATGTCAGATAAACGCACAGTCCAACAACCTGGGCGATTTTGAAGATTTCAAACTCGATGGACCCACTGTTGCAGCCATACAAACCTGAATACGATATTCGGCTATAAGTCGTTCCTGTTAAGAACTATTTCACATCTGATAGCACCAAACGATGTAGCTTTGAAATAGCTATCGAACGATATATGACATGCCCATGCTAGCTCATACTATGGACAAGAAACGGTCGAAATTCCGAAATCGCACACGGTGACGTGACGGTTCATTCCAGAATCTGCAAAAAGTCAATTTTTTAACCGGTGCTCCCAAGCGTTAGAATTTTTTGGGACTTGTCATATATCGTTCGAAAGCTACTCTGGAGATACATTCTTTGGGGCTGTCACATTTGCAATAGCTATCAACAATGAGCACTTATAGCTGAATATCGTATTCAGATTACTATGGCTGCCCCGGGAGATTTGTAGACCTTGGGGTCTTCTGACCTTGATGGTTGCTAAACCAGACTTTTCTCTCAATTTTTTATTGCGAATGCGATACAATCTGTGGCCTTTTTGTGCCACAATTCTGGCGATAAATGTAACCATCTGGCTTAATGGTAATTGAATGGATTTTTAGGCCAGTCACGAAGCTAGCCATGAGTTTCAAAATTTAAAAACCTTATTTTCTGGTACTTTCGACAATGCTCTATTTTCCCATTGCATTTCGATTTCTGCAGCGCAAAGCACGGCCTCAAAATTTAGGGACAAACTCGTGTTCTCGAAAAATATGGCCGAGTTTTGGAACGTTTCGCCCCCTCACCGAGTGAAGCAATGGTTTGAGCGACTGAAGTTGTGGTGACAAGTTATCCAGAAGCTGTTGTAATTATGTCCACGTGTTACGTGAACCGCAGCTCATTTGGGGTTTCTGCATCGGTGGTTCCAAGTTGTGAAAAAATTCACTTTTTTCTGGAACGAAAAGTCCCTCTACCGAGAGATAGCGAATCTCCAAGGAGCTTAAAACTTGTGTGTAACATAGGCTGTCAGAATGTTTTCCAACGGCATATACCAATATGCCCTGCCACCCTCCCTTCGGTTATGTCCCGAGCCTTTTAACTGTGCAGGCCAGCCTGCAGGCGCCTGCAGGCTGAGCCTGCGCCGCCTCAGGATCGCCTAGAATTGCAGCTGGTATTGGTCGCACAATGACTATATGAGAATCCATCCAAAATTTTTCCTGAATTGACAAGCCAGAAAATTCAAATTGACATTGCGCGCCAACGTGTAATCACACATAAAGCATGCAGTAAGCGAAATGTTTCAGGGATTGAAAACGTGGTAGACTGGCTGATTTATTTTCATATGAAAATGTTTTGTAAGAAATACAAATAGCGCAGTGGTTAAGCGTGGTTCTTCTGTGGAATCCTGAAGATCAAGGTGGTTTTGGATGGATTCTCATATGGTCATTGTGCGACCAATACTGTATGCTTATGACGATTGCTTTCTCACACAGCAGGTTCAGGCGGTGGGTCAAATCAATGGCGTGTTGCTGTGTTGGTTGGGGGTCTGAAACTTTGTCGGATCGAAACTTCAGTTTTGTGCAAGGACGAGGCCGAACTGCAAAACCGTTCATAAGCTTTGCTGCTGCATTCCGATGCGCAGAAATCTTTTTTTCATTCTCGGTTACTTTCAATCACATGTTGAATAGAATGGAGGGTGTTCGTCACCTTTAGGACAGTCATATCTGACTGCTTTTGTCTCGATCCGAGGACACAGTAGCGGTTTTGTCCACCTGCGATGCGAAGGCATCTGGTCAAGTCACAAAGACAGAATAGCTTCTTCCTGTAAGCAGGAACGGAAGTGTCTTATTACAGAGACGCAAGAAGGTGGTCTTGAAACGAAAGCCACTCTTTGTTTTTTCAAAGTCGATAATAAACTAACACATACCTATATCAAAGGTTGTTCATATTACATACTCGACTCTATTTTTTCAATTCATTTCTCTCAACACGTTCAGAGCGGTCGCGCGTAACCTGATAACGGCGCAGAACCAAGTGCCGTCTTGCTTGTGCCTTCTGGATGACAGAACCTGTCAGAAACATTTGTCATTTGCGTTTCCTTGTTAGATCACAAGACCGCGCGGTTGAGCCTTGACACAGTTCAAAGTGGTTCACGGTTTAAGCTGATTGAATGACAAGTTACGCACGGACACAGCGCATTATGCGGAAATGGGCCCCGATCTGGCTCATTTTGAAGCTAAAATTATTGGAAATTGGGTACCGTTTGATTCACTATGTTCGTGGAACTCAGAAATCCCAGGAAGATTAAAGTCATATATGAAATACCTGCATAATTCCGGACCATGTCTGCCAGCCTGACTCCGGCCAATTTTTGACATCGGACATGATTTTTTCGCGCAGTTGCGTTTTGTGTGTCTCTTAGACAATAGTCTGCCGCCGGTGTGATTAATGACCCCATTTCATTTTTTTGGATACTGTATTTTTGTTTCAACGTTTGATATGCTGAGATGAGGTGAGCGGTATTCTGTCTATTCAGCGACTTATCTATGTAACCCGTGTTTTGATAACGAGTGAAATATGCGATTTTTCATCTCACATTGCGCTTTAATCGCTCGAATCACGCGAGACTGAAATAAACTGTCACGCCATGTGTGCAGGAAATTCGGCTTTGCCAGTTTCATGCGTCACAGACCATGGCGTGAATCTGGACAATTTTTTATCACAACTTCGATTTCAGGGGTTTCGAATCTTTGAGCATTGTTTTTCTTCAGCGCTGATTTTGATCCAAGACCACCGGGGCGCGCGCTTTTTTTGGTATAGAATAATTTGATGAACATTGTACCACGAATAGGCTCTTTGCGGTGACTCGTTTCGGCCTGCCTTCGCAAACGATGCACCAGTCATCGTCAGTGCGATTGCAGCGGATGGCCACAGCATTTCAAGTTCAGTTTATGTTCACGTTTGGCCATTGTCATTTTGCTCACGTCTTGCAGCCAATTCCAACCCAATGTCACCGAATGATGCAGTCTTTGTTGACGAGCACCCTAATTCTGCTGATGATCACAATTAGAACGTCAATTGGCAACGAGCCAACCAACAAGTGTCCGTACTGCAAACTGGAACCGTGTGACATGTTCTGCTTCCGGGCTGTGCATCTACATCAGGGAAAAAGTTGGTCGATTTTAAGATTTTTCGATCCCGCAGTTACTATGGGAGACGGACGATTATTCCTGGAAATGCGTGTCACGTAAAAATGCTGCTTTTCGTGTATTTGCCGAAGCCGAATCAAACTTGGGAATCGGATCAGGCATTTAACTTTCTTGCATTTCCGAATCTAAACCTGAATATCTTGACCAGTTGTGAAAGTAAAAGACCGGACAGCTACCTAATGAGCGCTGCAACCTTTACACTGGTCAAAATGAAACCAGCATCACGAAATTCAAAGTGCATATGTCAATTATGAACAGTGGTTGACGATACTCCTACATTTATGTCACATTATTCACAGGTGAACAATATCGATTTAACGCGACGTACAATTTTTCAAAAATTATAAATACCACACATAATATCTGTTACAGCTTCTTCTTCCGAGGAGGAGAACGGTGCCGAGGGCCATCGTAGTCGCACAACGGCTGGCTGTATCGATGATTCGGTGCTGAATCTGTACGTGTCAGGCCACAGACACACAAACACTGGCACACAACAGTACTGGTGCGTTGAATGCGGGGTACTGGTGCACTTCGTGTACTCCTGGTAGTGCACACAGGAGTGGTTCAGTGATTATCATGTCAGCCGGTTTTGTCAGCGAGACCTTGTCAGTCAAGCAGTCCACTCGCAGTGTTAACATAACACACTATATAAGTAGAAAGGTGGACACATTGTTCGATTATATGCGCTAAGACATACATAATATAGCTTGTTAAAACGCTTCTGCAGAAACTGAATTGTGTTTTTCAACATTAACCAGGTCCTTGCTCTATGACGATCCCACCTAGCGAACCAAC
The DNA here is from genome assembly GCA_030248065.1 of Rhynchonema sp. JSB1_4. Classification (NCBI taxonomy): domain Eukaryota; kingdom Metazoa; phylum Nematoda; class Chromadorea; order Monhysterida; family Xyalidae; genus Rhynchonema; species Rhynchonema sp. JSB1_4. The sequence continues at coordinate 4,453 of JASAMV010001779.1, read as the reverse complement.
GGTTGAACCTTGAGGAAAAATCTTTCGTAAGCAACTAATCACCTAATAATATGTCCTTTTTTCAGGTGCCGTTGGTCGAGTCGTGCCTATCAGCTGATGATCTGCGCGTGTCGCAAGAGCGAACTCCTCAATTCGTCACTTACATCCGCAGAAATTGAAGAGTAAGTGGCCATTAGGGTGTGTTCACTGACGATGACCTGATGCACCTGCCATCCGCAAAAACCGGCAACTAAAGAGTGTTGTACCATTCACAGCTATCGGCACATGTAGATTTGGTTGCACTGACCTGGCGCGCCACCAGTGTGTGTATCATCGGACATAAAATTTGCAAAGTTTGCATTTCATCATCTGTGAACATGTGGTTGTGTCTCCCCCATTGCTCATAAGCCAAAACATGAAACAGTGGTGCCTGGCTATGTTTCGCGAAAACGAGAATTATTTTGTAAAATATTGCTTTGGTAGTTTTTCGCCGTGACGATGACCTAGTGGACCATTGTTGAAAAAGGTGTGGAACCGGGCGGAACTGAAATTTGAAATTTTGCAAAAAAAAGATTTCACACGCAGAGCGATCGCAATTGAAAGAAACGGTGTCGAATTATCGCGCAAGAACTTGGACCCGAACAGCGTACAAGTGCCCGTTATACAGTCAGCCACTGGCACTGAGTGAGTTTTGGTGCGACGAAGTTTTATTCTCGTTGAACTTCTTTGTCCGCGTTTTGGTGGGGGGGGGCTGGGGGGGGGTTTTTTCTTTCTTTTTGGTTTGGTCTTGTTTGGCTGCTATACAATCGTGCAAAATTTGGTGATTGGATCGGCTCTCTTTATGTCAGTCATTGTACCTGGGATTCGAAGCCCTTTGTTGATGCGTTTGCGCTTGCACAAGCAGTGATGTTTACGCGAGCATAACCAGCTCATAGTCTTTTTGGGGTCATGTGGCCATCTGGTGCAGTTACAATGAAAATGACCCGGCCCACCGACCAAAGAATAACCTGTAGCACAGTGACATACAAACAGTGAGGTAAAACCGCTGTGAACCGAACAAAACTCGGATTCGCGGCATTCTCCCTGATAATTCAGGCATCGTGTCGACGATCGCATGACCCGTGTGTTGAACGACAAAACGCGGTTGGAGAGGATACACACTCGCAGACTGGATCGTTTCGAGACCGTTTATGCAGACCAAATAAAAGAAATTGAAAATTGTGCTACTAATTTTGTTGTTTTTTCGAGATTTCAATTAATATTCGTCGTCTGTGTTTTGTTTACATTGATCAATGTTAGTGACATATTCAGATAGTACCTACAGAGACCACCTACATAATTTCAGAAACAGGGTAGAAGTGTTGTTATTATACAGATACACATCGCCATTAAATTCGATTTTTTATAATTATAATATACATTTTTTTCAATGAGAGAAGTTGTAAAATACTACCTGAGCCGGCCAAATAAATAGCTCAAAATGACCATATTGTGGCATATTGTTCTGCAAAATGACCACATTATGGCTACGAAATTGTAGCAGATTACCATTTTATCAAAAAACATAAATAAAGCATTGATAAAAAAACATACAAACTAACCAAAAAAACTGTGACGGTGCACCGGGCAGCAACGGAGATCAGAGAACAAACATCGACAGAAAATATGTATGTATATTCAATTTGAAATGCGATATACAGTGTATGCACAAATTGGGCGTATAGGTTGGCTGATGTTTCAAAAAATAATGAAATAATCGGGCACGAAAGCATGCCAAGTGACAGCATCGGTTATTAGACTAGTGGAGGACAGTGTTGCTCAACTGGTTTTTGGCTCCGCCCCATCCCGCCCAACCAAACCAAACCTTCAGAATCAATGAGAGCCAGAGGACAGGAGACATTTTAGTAGATTTAGCTGCTTCCAAATTCTAGACGCCCTTCAATGGGCGTTCCGTACGCCACCAGTTGAATACTACACATGCAGTCAACCACAAACAATCATGGTGAGCTTTGAGCAATGAATGAGTCAATCGATCAATCAATCATCATATTCACTGCAAATGTCCGAATAAGCCGGTGACCTGATCACGGTTTTGATGATGTTCTTCAGCTTGGCGTGTCGCGGCACGATTGGATACAGACGCGTGCTGTCGTAGCTCGTCTGTGGGAAAGCACTTTGGAACCATTAACTCCATTTTGAACAAAAGCATTGAACGAAACTAAAAAACGGAAAGTGAAGTAAGATTTTCGTATACACATATCGTGACTGACAGCAGAGGTGACACGGGTATTCTGTTCTGTTGCAGGAAACGCACGAGGGATGATTTCGAGGTCACCACGTTCCCCCGTCATAAAATGTGAATTGTGCAGGCTTGTTTTGGTTGGCCCCTTTTGATCTGTTTTCCCAGTTGGAACGGTGCACCACATCACCGTTAGTCAGAGTGAATGCATCTGCCCATGTGACCCCAACAAAGCCCAGAGAACCAAAGTCAGGACAGACCTTGAGATGCGAAACGAGACCACGAAGACTCAGGTATTTTTTGCACAGCACAAACATTTCTTTGTCGAGTTTCTCCTGCTCTTTCTTCAGCTCTTCAGTTGATTTGCCTGAAATAGGAAATAAAAAAGGTGCGCCGTTTGTTCTTGGTTGCCCGTTGTGTACATGTGTTCTCCCAAACAAGCAATGCACCAAGTCACCGTCAGTGCGAATACACCAGAAGGCAGCATGACCCCGAAAAACACACGCGCTTGTTGTACATTTTTTTAAATTGCACACTGTTACCAACTTTTCATCGATTCAATCACGCTGGCTTCGCGTGCCTTCTCACTCACGCCCGTCGCAGCACCCAATAATCCGGCGATGCCACCCGCCGATTTTCCGTTGCCCGCCCCACCGCGCTGTTGGTCTTGCGCCAAACGTTGCTCGACGTGCGTTACGACTCTGAACGGGGAACAAACGGGCTTATGATCATGTGGTCAACGCACATCATCAACCCTGATCGTCAACGCTGAAAGACTAAAACAGCCCTGAATGACCACGACAGGAAATGCATGCACTAGGTGGTCCAAAAGTTGCTCCATTAAGTTAAGGATGGTGCACCGAAAATGCACGTGTACTGTATGTAGACAGACTTCAATGTGACTATAAAAGCTGGATACTAGTAGGCGTTTTCGGCCACGGGAATTCCCAATATTAGCTTTACTTTTTGTCCGGATATTTAGTCCAAGAAATTTGGCGCGTCGAATCTGGATCGGAGATTTATTTACCTGTCCCGTTTCTTGGACCCAAAATGCCAGGACCAAAAAATTTTAAGCCGATATTCGGGTTCCCGTTTCCAAAAACCCCAAGTACAAACTTTCAGCACAATTGAAGTCCATTAGTGCAGCTGTCTTTTCACCACCACATGATAACAGGCTGGCGACGATTTACGTTGGCGACAAAGCAGTTAGTCGAATAAATATCGTTTTCTTTATTTCTGTCACAACTTCAAACGTGGTGTTTGGATCGCTTCAAATCAGTGGTCTGTATGTACCGGAGAAGTTCGATTAACCCCCTCCGAGCAGACCCACACCGGATGTTTATTTGGCAATCTTTCCGAATACGTCCTTTGGGGCTAATCTGGGTTAAAAAATTTCTTCCGTCTCTTAGCGATAAAAGTTGCAGATGATGCAGTGTGTTTTACAACATGTTTTTGTCAAGTATATTTGAATGGTTTCACAACAAAAAAGGTGGGGGGGATGGTGTTGGAGGCATGTGGGGGGGTGGTGGGGGAGGGGGTGGGGGGGAGTGTGCATAGGAGCCGCGGTGGCGCGCGTGGTGGTTTTCTGTGGCGGGGGGGGGTGGAGTCCCCGTGCGCCTCCGCGGGGGGGGGGCAAAAAAAAAATTTTTTGGGGGGGGAGGGGGACGGGTTCGGGTGTTTTTTTTGGGGGGGGGGGCTTTTCTCTCCCCGCCCCCCCCGGGGGGCCTGTTCCGGGGCGGGGGCTTATTCTGGGGGGGGCACTATTAATTCACTGCCCCCGGCCCCCTTGGGGGGGGGTTCATTCCGGGGCGGGGGGCTCTGTCAATTCACTGCCCCCACTTGGGGAGCTTGTTCCGGGGGGGGGGGGGCTCTGTCAATTTACTGCCCCCACTTGGGGAGCTTGTTCCGGGGGAGGGCTCTGTCAATTTGCTGCCCCCACTTGGGGAGCTTATTCCGGGGAGGGGGCTCTGTCAATTCACTGCCCCCACTTGGGGAGCTTATTCCGGGGGGGGGGGCAATGTCAATTTACTGCCCCCACTTGGGTGGCAATTAGGTGTTAAGAAGTACTGCACACGTGGTGTCAGACACAACAGCCCAACAGGCGGCTTATAAACAGCTTTTAAGGGAAATTTATCAGCAAACAACAGGTTTCTGAAATTAGGTGTTAAGAAGTACTGCACACGTGGTGTCAGACACAACAGCCCAACAGGCGGCTTATAAACAGCTTTTAAGGGA